>JAYJLV010065416.1:0-16630 GCA_036873485.1 Torymus texanus
AAACGTATACGATGTGACAACTATCGGCTGTTCGATTTTCGATGCGCCGCCGCCGGCCGACTGCGTGTCATCGCGTTCGCGTGCGCCTAACCTCACTGAAAGTCGCAGGCGCGCGGGAGGGTAAGAGGAGCGGGTGCCACATCGGCCATGTTGAAATGATTTGACTCGCAGCGCTGATTATGGTTCTCGATTGGCAAGCGCAGCCGCGCAGGAGCAACACGTATATATACACGTAAGCGTCTGTATCTACATGTACATACTACGAAGTGTTAGGTAATTCTTAAATTTTAAGAAAGATTTATACATGGAATTTATTTCAGGTAGTAGCCTATATAAGCAGAAAAAATTGAAACCCTCCAAAATTCCGAAATTAGATATTGTACTTATATCACATTATAATCTACTAAAGTTATATGTATGTGAAAGAGATTTTAAATGAATCATTAAAGAATTGATAGTTCATGTTAAGGAAGAGTTGACAACTAAAACATACCAAATAATATCAGTAACAATTTATAAAAAGGTTTACTTTATTCTGAATGTTTAAAAAATGGGAATACGTGGGTTGACATCGTACATCAATCAATACCATCATGACTGTTTAAAAAATTTTCAATTGCATGATACTCCATTAGTTATTGATGGCAATGCTATTGTTTGTAGTTTATACAGCCAAAGTTGTAATTATTGTTTTGGTGGTGAATATAATGAATATGCGCATTATGTTTCTACATTCTTTGACGAATTGTCAAAATGTAAAGTCACTCCATTAGTAATCATGGACGGAGCAATGGAAGATAAAAAATTGAAGACCCTTTATAAACGTTCCAAACAAAGAATTATCAATGCGTCAAGGTCAACTCCATACAATCAACAAGCAATACTACCACCACTAACAAAAGAAGTATTTAAATATATCATGCGACAAATGAACATCAAGTGTGTCACAACTTTGTATGAAGCAGATAATGACATTGCTTCCATAGCTAGAATTTTAAATTGTCCAGTTTTAAGTAACGACTCTGATTTTTATATATTTGACGTTAGGTACATACCTTATAATACTTTAAGCAAAGGAATTATTAGAAATTCAACAGGAAATGGCTTCTTTAAACAGTGTTCAATTTTCAAAAGTGAATATTTATTAGAAAATTTTCCTGGAATGGATAAAAAAGTTTTACCCTTGATTTCAGCTCTTTTGGGAAATGATTATGTGCAAGCAGATACCTTTCAAAATTTCTTTTCTACTTTAAAAGTACCTAAGGCCCTTAAAAATAAATTTGGCAATTATAAACAGCACACTAAAATAGAAGCTCTGTTTATATGGATTAAAAACTATACGCTAGATGAGGCAGTTGCTAGAATCTTGAGTAAAATAGATTCAGAAAAATATAAGTCAACTTTAAAAATTATTGAAATGGTTGTAAACGGATATTTAAATCCTTTACCCGAAATGCTTGATCCTTTGGGGTATTCTTCAGAAGAAATAGAGGCTTTAATGCAAAAAATATCAAATGAATCATACAAATTTGATGATTTAAGTAACTTTGACATAACAGATGAAACAGAAACAGGAAATGAAACTGATTTAAGCTCTGATGATGAATTTAATAACTTTTTATTAGATGAAAATACTGATATCACTATATATAGCAGAGATAGTAGTGTTGGTGATTTAAATAAGATAGTTCCTCCTTGGTTTATGGAAAAATACAAAGCTGGATCTTTTCCTTCGTACTTTATGGACTTAATAAACAGACAATTTGTTATTTTAACAGAGCAAATGGAAGATCATAGGTATCCAACTTGTATGAATATTAGCTTAAAAATCTATAAAGTTATTTTTCAGTTATTGAATAATGGAACCACAAATTTGAATATTATGAAGTACATTGCAAGAGGAAAAGGTGTTGATGTTGAAACATATGAAGTGAATTGTAAAATTTCTGATACCTGCAACGAAATGACTCCCACTTTACAACAATTAATAAATTTACCAATTATAAAAAGAAAAATAATTTTAATTAATACATTGGGAGTATCAGATAAATTTATTGTACAATTTCCGCCATCATGGAGAATGTATATAATAGCTGTTAAATATTGGCTTACTGAAGCTGACGAAATGTTTAGAACAAAATATCATCTCTATGCATTGATTCTTCTAATAATTCGTCATGTAATTGAAAAAGTTATCGCATGCCATTCATATTTTGAAATGAAACTCTCTAAAGTAGATAATAAATGTAACAATAATAAAGATCAAAGTTTTTCAGTCAAAGAAGCTCTTGAAAATGTCAAAGAAGATGACTGTGTATTTGCAGAAAGATATTTTATATCCAAAACAAGAACAGATAGGGACAATTTTGATATAACTATAGTTCATGCTTTTTCATTATTTCAAATTTGTTTAAAACCTAGCTTGGAATTAAATGCACTTCTTGGTCATCCTTATCCAAATATCAATGTTGCTGAGTTCTTTAATGGTACTTTAGTTTATAATTTATATAATGACCTTGAAGGGAACAAATTAAATCAACGAGTGTGTGATATTTTTAAAAAGTCACCAAGTATCCTACAATTATTTATATCTATATCAACAACTATTGAAGCTATGCTTCAATAAATCAACAGAGTTCTTTCTTAATTAACTTGACTATACTGTATATAATATTTGTAATAAGGGCTAGCACATCCTTGAGATGTCCTACATGATATATTTTGAAACACTATTGAAATAAGTATTACAACTTTAATATTATATTAGTGATTTTTGTAATATGAAATGAATATATTTTTTTTAAAATAAAATAATAAAAAAAGTTCAGTTATAAGTTTTTTAAGTAACATTAAATCCTGCTGAGGACTAACGTTGTCATGTTGAGCGGGTAACTTGCAGTGAATGGATTTTATTTTATTCTTTTTTTTTTATTTAAATTTTATATTAAAAAACAGCAGTATAATTTTTATATCGTGAGAATTTCATTTTTAAAAATCATTTGACAACGTTCGATTATGCGTGGTGTACCTATATACGGACGGTTTTAATTTTCTGGATGTTAATGAGACGGGCTGAACAGTGCGAATGATTTCTGTTATTGTTCAGCAAGAAAAATAATTTTTTTTTTTCAAAAAACGAATGAAAAAAATAAAATACTCAATAAGATGTTCACAAAATCGACTGATTCCAGCATAGAGATAGCTTTAAAACATTTTTTTTTAACATTTTCACCGTTCCAAAGCTAACATTATATATATTAAAAAAATATAAGTATAGATACATACTAAATGGCTCCCTTTGTTCCCTTCAACTTTTTTACAAGTCATTTTTTTTATATCATTTGTTTTTACAGAGTTTACCAGGAAAATCCATCGAAAATCGAATGGTATACTTTTTCTGAACGATTTTTTAAAGAATCATTAAACGATTTTTTTTAAACTGATTAAAAATAGCTTTAGTTTAGTTCTAAATCATTCCACTAAATACAACTCAATATGAAATTTGGAAAAAAGAAAATATAACTAAAGAACGGGAGCTTTCCAAATCGATTTTCAGAATTAGAAAATGTTGATTCCTTCAAAAGTTACGTGAGCTTGAAGTTGATCTTAAAATTCACAAAAAACATGACAAAGGATCAGCAATTGACCCAAATATTAACCTCGTGAATATTAAGTTCAACTTGAAACTCACGTAACTTTTGAAGGAATCAACATTTTCTAATTTTGAAAAAAGATTTGGAAAGCTCCCGTTCTTTAATTATTGTATTTTCTTCTTTCCCAATTTCATATTGATTTTTTTTAGTGGAATGATTTAGAACTAAACTGGAGCTATTTTACAAACCTAATTTACTGCTAAGTATTGGGTCTCCATTGATTAATTATTGATAAATAAATTGGAATCATGTCAACATTAATTTCTCCGTTATTTAGCCTAAACACAGAAAAAGAAATCTTTATATTAAAGGAATGTCATTAACTATTTAATAAATCGACATTTAGATATAGATAAACGAATATTTCTTAATAGTTAAAGAAATTTATTAACCGTTAAAAAACCACTTGTTTAAGACGTTTTCTTATATTAAAGGCATGATCCCTTAACTATAAAGACATATTCTTCGGTTTGGGAAAGGGAAAGACAAAATCATATTCCTTAACTATTAGGACATGAGTTTCACCATAAGAAAACGGATTATTTCTATTAATAGCACGGGAATTTAATACTGTAAATTATTTCTTAATAATAATAATTGAATTCGCGTCCATCACAAATACTACGCGCGTGTAGTATTTAAAAGCATAATTCGTTAACCTACTAAGCAAATTCTTAACGATAATACTACTGTATACCTATCGACTACGAAACATTTTTAAAACGAGTCCTCGAAATTCTGACCAACCGAAGAAATAACCACCAATAGGAGATCGGGGCGCATGATAATAACCGCCCATCAGACGCTCCGTCCAACGGAATGTTTTCGTTTTGAAGTCAACATCGAGTTACCAACGGTTACGTCTTAAGATATTACTTGGAAAATAACTCGGATAATATTGAAGTAATAGCTTGAGAAATAACTTAAGTAATTTCTTAAGAAATAAGTTTGATATTAAAATAATAACCTAAGTAAGTACTAGGTTATCTATAGATAAAGCCAATATCTCACACAAGACTATTACAGCGAGTTTTCAATCATTATAAAAGCGATATTTCAATCATTATAATTAATTAAAGGAATCAGCAAATTAAGTTTGAGGAAGCCACGGGCCAATGAATTGACTGCGGTTTTGTATAGGCTTAGTAACTTTAAAATTAGCGGGTATTATTTTTATGAGTTGGTAACAAGTACCATGTTTTCGTTCTGCGCGAGGAAAAAGGTTATCGCAAAATAAGTGAATATAAATAAATTAAATATGACAATTCTGTCAATAAATAATACGACAAAAGTATATTTGAAATGTTTTTAATTAAATGATATCGACAAATTTAGTGGTGGAGAGATTATATAATAATAAATTGGAAATAATTTTGGATTATTGATGGCACTAGGATAATAGAAAGTTATTATAGTTAAAAGATTATAGTATCAATATAACAACATAGTAATATATGAAATAAAAATGGGGATTCCAGGATTAATGACATATATTGCTCAACATTCAGATATATATCTTAGAGATTATGTTTTGCATGATACTTTTCTTGTAATTGACGGTAATAGTGTTGCTTCTCAATTATATACTCGAGAAGCCAAAGGTAATTGTTGTTTTGGAGGTGATTATGATAAATATGCTTATTGTGTTTCAAACTTTTTTGATGACCTACTGAAGTGTAAGGTAACTCCTCTAATAATCATTGATGGGGGATCGGAAGACAAAAAACTTAGTACTATTTACAAAAGAACGAAGGATAGAATTCATGCAGCCTCTAGTTTGACACCTTGCAGACAATCAAGAACTCAATTATTTCCTTTATTATTAAAAGAGGTATTTAAAACTGCTGCTCAAGAGAAAGGTATCAGATGTGCCCAATCTTTATTTGAAGCAGACGACGATATTGCTTCTGTAGCAAGAATTTTAAACTGTCCTGTCTTAAGCTTTGATTCGGATTTTTATATATTTGATGTTATGTACATACCATTTAATACATTAGACCATGGCATTAGTAAAAATCGACATGGGGATGGATATATTAAGAATTGTAAGGTTTATAAAATAGATTTTTTTTTACAAAGTTTCCCTGGCATGGACAAAACAGTTATGCCTCTAGCAGCAACACTTTTGGGAAATGATTATATTAGTAGGAGTACTTTTAAAGACTTCTTTTCAACACTAAAACTTTCTAAAACATCTAAAAGAAGATATAATGAGCTACAAAGAAGAATAGAAGCAACATTTAGATGGCTTCAAAAACAAACATTAGATACTGGTATTGCAAGAGTATTAAGTAAATTGGATTCAAAAAAACGGCAAAAAGTTCTTGAAGTTATGGAAATGATAATAAATGGATATTTAATTGCTAATCCTAGAATGTTAACTCCTTTAGGCTTTTCATCTGATTATATTAATCGTTTATTACAAAAAATATCAAATGTACCATACAAGTTTCAACAAGATATAAATAACTTAAAGGTAAAGGATGAACCCAAAGCTGATAATGAATCTGATTTAAGTTGTAATGAAGACAGTAATTCACCTGAAGATGAATTAGATATTGTTAAGCCTGAAAATGAAAGTAATTTATGCAAAATGGCCCCATCATGGTTTATAGAAGAATTTAATGCAGCAAATTTCCCATCATACTTTATAGACATGTTAACTCGACAACTTTATGTTTGTCCAGTGCAAATAGAAGATTTTTCTCATCCAACATGTATCAATATTAGTTTAAAAATTATTCGTGTAATTTTTAAATTATTAAGTTCAGGCACGAGTGATTCTAATGTATTGGAATATGTTGCAAGAGGAAAGCTTACTAGTATTTCTAAATATAAATTATATTGTGAAGATCATATCTTCTTCTGTAAGTTTCCTACTCTTTCACGATTACGTGAGTTGCCGCTTATAATAAGAAAAGAAATATTGGGCAAAACATTAGGTGTTACAGAAGAGGAGATGAACATGTTTCCACCTACATGGAGACTATATATAGCAACAACTAAATATTGGATCGATGAAGCAGAAGCACCATTTCGAACTAATTGTCATTTATACTCATTGTTATTTGTAATGATGTATCATGTAATTGATAGAAAAGTAGGATTTCATCGATCACAATTATACTTTGAGAGAAAATATGGAGAACATGTAAATATGTTAAGACAAAGTCGAAACAATGTTATGTTGTATCCTCCAGCATATAACACATCAATTTTTAGCGCACTTGAATTAGTAGACGAAGAAGATTGTTTATTAGCTATACCCTTTTTCTTGTCAAATTTTATTATGGATGAAAGTGTTCAACAGAACCCTAAAAAATTTCATATATCCACTGTTCATGCATTTTCATTATTTCAAAATTGTTTGAGACACAGTACACATTTGAATGCTTTACTTGGTTATCCATATCCACATGTAAATATCGCTGAATTTTTCAATGGTACATTGTTATATAATTTATATAGAAATTTCAAGAGTCGACATGATATTGATAGCTATATAAGTGTTGTTTTGCGAAACTCTCCAACTCTTCTGCAATTATTTATCTCAATATTAACACCAGTTAGGGTTATGTTTAATAAAGCATTCGAAAATAAAGTAAATGTTGGTAAAAGGAAAAGAAACAAAAATAGGCAAGCTAGTAATTTGCATACACCAGATGATGATACAGAAGAAGATATATCTAATGATATTCCGTATTGTGATAGAAATAATCGATATGCTGCCTTAAATTACAACTAGACTTTTTAAAGAAAATCTTGTAAAATAATTGTATATGAGTGTACATGGATCTGTGATCACTTTCAAAATAAATTTTTTACTGAATATATTTTTTTAATTGTATTACTTATGACTCTTACTTTACATCTTACAAATTATGGGATAACTTTAATTTATTTGTCCAACCACTCAATTTGGCCTGTTTCCAAATGCTCTATTCTTCTACTTAGGTATTCAAAAGCATAAATAAATATGATGACAGTTTCAAAATAAGAAAAAACTACTTTTGAATTATTTAAAATTTTCTAAAAATTATAGTCTACATTTTTTAGAATTCCTTTTCAATTTTTTGCGATTTGCTAAGTGCGCAATTAAGATAAGGTAAAACAAAGTAATTATTTCATTCATAGTCGTCTTTTCTGGATGAAACTTTAATAATATAATTTCCATTATTAAAAAATTAATTTAGTTTAATATAACTGGGTAATAATTAATACTCCATAGACAATGTTATTAATCACAGTGAGTCTTTTTTTCTTTATGGTATGCGACTGCTATACTTCCCAAAAGTTCCTTACATCTTTCCCATGGCCAAAGTTCTTATATGTGAAATAGCATACTAATATTTTATTTTATAAGACCGCGTTTCCAAAAATCACTTTTTTATTCAATATTTCCGTATGAAATCCAATCCTGTTGAATTATAGGAGAACAACGACTTAAGATGTATTTATTAAAAATCATTTTTATAGGTCTAGCTGTTTAGGAATTGGTTGTGTACAAAAAATTTTTAAATAGAAAAGTTTTGTTTTAATATTATCTATAACTTTTGTATTTAATATTTTTGTGTCAAGTCAAACTCTGTAAAATAATATCCTAAAATCGAATATTTTTGATGCTTTTGCCGATTTTTCGCCATTGTATTGAAAAATATTACTCGTAGAAAAAAAATCTTTAATACAAATAATATGTTTTTTAGCTAGTGTAATTAGTTATATAGGTTGAATTTTAATTAAAAATTAATTTTGTACATATTAAGCTTAAACATATTTTTTTCAAATTTGTATTTATATCCATACTTTTTTTTATTTTGCAATAGATTCGGTACCGTATAAGACTATTCAATACTTGCAATTAGACGAGTATCTGGCAAAAACTTTGTTTGGATCTGTTCAAATTTCGGTAATAATCAAAAAACTTGATTACATACGTACAGACATATAACTTTAGAAACGCTTAAAATCGACTCTTTTTGGTTTAAAAACCATTGTTATAAATTAAATTCTTAGTGTTTGAGATGTAGTAACACTTTTCGCTCTAGAGAAAATATAAGGCTCTCCCGAGTAGCGGTAGTGCCGAAAAATCAGATACAAAATAATAAAATGTTTAAGAAAATATAACATTTCCTTTTGTAAACGATATTTATGATTACGCATGTAAAATGTTTTAAAATGTTTTCAGTTATCTAACTATTTCTAATTTTAAATAGTAATCATTTTGTTGTATAATATTGAAACAGACTTTTATAACAAAAATTTTTTTGTGTCCTCCGGCCGGAAAAATAGTAGATTACAAACCTTGGCAGCTAGTAAAATAAGAAATATCTCAGATCACATGCAATTGTCGGCCGAGGCGAAGCCGAGGTTGATGAAGGGCTATGTTTTCACGGAACGTTAGTTTGAAGTCTGCATTAAATTTAATGAATTTGTAACAAAAAGTAAACTTCTGTACAAAAATATGAAATTCAAAGTAAATTAAATATAAAATTTAACAGTAAATTTGATTGCATTTATAGTAAATTTTAGTTAAAAGTACTTTAATTTTATTGCAGGCATTTTCGTTATTGGCTTATATATTAAATCATAAAAAATTTAGAGTACAATTTCAAAAGTATTATAATATTTTACCGCTATAAAAGTTTTATTTTAAAGTTTGTTTTTATACAAATTTTATATTTTTGGAATCAATAATTAATTGAATTGTTATAACAGGAGGGAACCACGTTATATTGTATAATAAATTAAATTTAAGCAAATAAGTACCAATGAAAGAAATAGAAAAATTGTTTTAACCATAAGTACCTAAATAATTTCAGACATTGTCCAAGGGATCAACAACTATCATAAAGATTTGAATTTACAAGAAGATGAAGCCTTTCAAAATATTGAAATTTTTTCACCAACATCTCTTGAAGAATTTTTGCAAATGATTGAAAATCTAAAAGGAGAAACAAAAAATAACAGAGAGGTATTTTAACAGCATGAAAATGGTCGTCGATGATTAGTGCAGTGTCTATGTTTTTACATTAATTTATTTCAATGAATCTATATAATTTTACGATCAAATTTTTTCTTTTTGCTTAATAGCTTCGACTTATTATCATTGATAGTTTATCAATGCCAATATTATGTTGTATTGATGATCCGTTGAAAAGACCACACTATTACTCTCAAATTCTTCACAAATTGCACGAATTAACTTTAAACAATGAAGTAGCTGTAAGTAAAATTAGAATTTACGAATGACTGATTTGCATATGCAACTTTATTAAGTAATTAACGATTGTTTAAATAGGTAGTTATAACAAACGAATTAATTATGCAAGTTAATAATGACAATAAACCGCATTTAACCGCGGCTGGCGGTCAGTATGTCGCCGATTACACTTTTCTAAAGTTGGAGTTGACAAGATTAACAAACAACAAGTTTGCCACACGACTTATAAAGAGTCCAGTGATGCCTGAGATGTCGGTAACTTTTATGGTAAGAAAATTACTCATATACTTTTCCTTAACAAGTAAATATATATTTGGCATGATTACAACTTGACAAAATAAAACAAATATATATCCTTTCATATTAACTGTGTAACATAAATTAATTATTTTCAGATCATTATATTGTTGTTCTTTCAGATTACTAAGGACGGCGTAAGGAACGCTGTTTAATCTTTTCTCGTATAAAAAGACGGCCATTGATATAAAAACATAAAAAAGTCGAAATTTGCGTTATTTCAAAAATATTGGAAGAATCCATGAATGTTTTTAAGACGCGAATGTGATAGGAACATCTTATTCGTTGACATGTACAGAGAAGACTTTATCCTTGCACAATGGATACTAAGGCACGTTTGTAATCGCCGGAACAGTCATCCTGGAAATATAAATAATTAATTAGTTTAAAAAGTTATATTCTATAAACATATAAATATCGTGAAAGGGTATTGATGAACATAACTCTCTTTCCATATAATGCTTCAAGGAATTTATTGATGAGGTTTTAACATTAACGCGTGAGCAGTTCAATTGGTTATAACAAAATTGTTTAACAAACAATATTGAAGATTACCATTCGTAAAAATATATAATACACAAGAACATTTTCGTTGTAAATAGATTTTCATAATACGTATACAAAAATAAAATACTTGTATAAATAGATCTCTTTTAAGTTTTAACAGTAGTATAAGCCACGCCGTGTAAAGCAGTGCTATAAGTTTATTCTGCTTTTCTTATTATTGTATCGCGTAAGGATAATTGATTGAAGGCTTTACGTTCTTTTTTGTTATACAGCTCAAAGGAATTGTTACATATTTTATTTTATGTACGTTTTTTTCTTAATTAAATAAAATTTTTACAAAATATCTAACTTATCCTTTTATCGTATAAATTTAATGTACAAAATTATAATTGTATCATATAAAAGTTTTCATTCTGGAAGAATAATCAAGAGTAGAAAAATAACTTCGGAGTAAAAAGCACTCACTTTGTTCGAAAATTAAGTTATAATTATATATAAGTATAAGAAACTGGATAGAATGAATAATTCGTCAAGATCATCTTATCTGTTGTAAAGGTCACATGTATACACAATACAGCATAATTGATGTGATGTTGAATTTGAGAACAACTGGGTCGCCCTTCCCACCATCAATCGAAGCATCTTGCTCCAAAAAAACCCAAAGTGTTGAAAAAAGAAGCGCATCGTAAGTGCGCGTTGTGTTTCAAAATCGACATAGAGGGTTGAACACATTATTACATATACAAACACTCGACAATGCTTGCAGAAAAATAAGTATATATATATAATATACCGACAACACATTGTGTATAAGCGTATTTCCTGAGAAATTTATACAATTAATCATTGGACATCGATTTTTCGATTGGCGCAGTGTGACGCGAAGCAAATGCGATGGAGATTCTTATAAAAAAAAACCTTAAAAACGGACGCAATGTTTTATAATATATATATATATAATATAATAAGGTTTGTGAACGCTGACGCTATAGCACATCGTGTAACAAACATCACACAGTTTTTTTTTTTTTTTTTTTTACGTCGACACGAGAGAAAGGAGAGCTCTCTTATAATCACCGGACGTGTCACCCTGCAACAGATAAAAGAAGAATTGGCCTTGGCTAATTCGATCGTCGTGTGCTTGCGATGATAATCGATTTAATCAGTAGCAGGTATAGGCAGAAGAAGAGGAAGTGCGAAGATGAATATACACGGAGTTTTAATTTAGCTCATTATTATAGTATTTGATATTTCGATTTTATTGTACATTATATATATATATATGTGTAGTGTTAAAGCTGTATAGTCGAGTGGAAAGAGAGTTATTTACGAGTTCGCTGCACAAGTGAATGCGTGCGATTTCGAGAATATTTAATCGACTACTTTCAAGTTATATATTGAATATTAGTATACGTTAATCACATTTAAATACAATACCGTGTTATACGTGTATATTTTAAAAAATGCTCACGAAGTTTTGTTAATCAAAAAGAAATCGCAACGTGACATAGTTAATCCCAACACCGCGCGTTATACTTGAAAGCTTTTGCCGTTTAAACGTTCTCCAGAGGTTTACAAGGAAAGCACGCGATGCATAACGAAAAATAAAGCACTTACGGCAATCCAGTTTTCGAGTGATTTTCCATAGCGCTCCTCAAAGGCCTTCTTGATGTCACCAAGGTCGATCTCACTGCGCGATACAACGATACGTATGAGGGTGCGATCCTTGGTACCGATGCCGTGCATACTAGCGTATAGGCGTTCCGCGAAGAAGCCAATCTTCGATTTGACGCACTTTACTGTTAAATATTATATTTTCATTGTCAGTGTTAGATATTCTCCTTGTGATTGTGTAATATATTGTATATGGATGAATGAGGTTTTTTTTTACCTATGCCAAGAAGGCCTTTCTCAACGCTACCGGAGAACTCCTTCTTAATGGCAACCTCGATGTCGTGGCCGGATACCTTCTCGTATTCGATAAAAGTCTGACGAAGCTGTTGGTAGCTGCGAGTGATCAGAATACCGTTGAATTGAGATTCGTCGGTGCCCCATTGCTTCTCACCTGTTGATGTTTACGTTACGTCATTAATTATATATATATATATATATATATATATATATATATAGTTCTGAAAATTTATACGCGTGACTCGGTGACGTTATGTGGTTGGTGTTTTTTCTTTTTGAGTATATATATGAGTCATTATGATGGTGAGTTGAAAATTACGAGTTTGATTTTTGGAGTAGGCCAAGGTTACTTGGTATAGTAGATTACTCGGGATGCGAATATAATAGAAAAGAAAGATTAATTGAAAGTTAAGTGTAGCATATATAGGAAGTGGTTATATATACGAACGGATGTGGAGAAAGACAAGAGTTTTTTTTTGGAGCTAAATAATAATTATCAATTAAACAGGCAATATAATCGTTTAAAAAAATGTTAGTAATTCTAAAAATCTTTTATCCACTTACCGGCCTCATAGAGAGCCTGAGCATCAGCAGCGGCCTGCGCGTGATCAACTCCCTGGTTCTCATCCCTATTAGCCTGCACCAAAGATACCAGCAACCGCTTAAAATGTCCTGACGTATCGCCCTTCAAGTCGCTTTCCAACGTCTTTCCATACACTATATAAACAAAGAAAGAAAAAAAATCAACATATACCGGTGAAATAATGACATCATATATAGTAGCTCCTCGCGTCAGAGGAGGATTCAATGCAAATTTTGTAATAAAAGGAAGGACACACGAACGCGCGCGCGTCTAGGCTGCTAAAAGCGATGACATCATCCTCGTACGTGTATACATGCGTGTATAATACCAACAAATATAGAAGACAAGTCATCTATAGAGTGTGTGCGAGAGAGAATGGCTGCGTGAGTACATGTATACGTGTGTACATGTAGGTGTGTGTGTGTGTATATATATATATATATACACACACACACACACACACACACGTCAGAACGATGAAGGAACTAATTCTGACTCATATCTCTCGCTTTCTTCGGACGCCACACGCGTACTACTCATGTGTGTATGTGTGTGTGTGTGCAAGGCTTCTTCCTTGAGGGCTTTTTTGCAAACAGTGCATCCGTTTCGACGATTTCTCAATGGATGGAATGGTTTTTGATATATTACAGACGATCTTGAATTAAGTTTCGTTTTTCATTTTTTTTTTCTTTTTTTTAGTCGTGTTAGATGTAGAGCTCGTCATTGTTGCGAGATAATTTTTGTCAGATTACTTCATTCGAATGCTAATGTTTTGAATATAATATTGTATATAGAAGGAAAACATATTATAACGATTTCTCGTACGACAATTTGTCACGAATACTATTTTTAAATGCTTTAGTCATTATAGCAGATTTTACATTGTATGTATACGTTCGATATTGAAGAGCTATTGATAATTTTCTGCGAAAAGACTTAGCAAGTATAATAATTGCCAATAGTTCCTATTATGCACATATACTGTAATGCATATACACTTGTCATCGTCTATAAATGTGACTTTAATTTACTAATTAAATTTTTCTTAATTGATTTCACAAAACAAAGAAATAGTTCCACAATAATAACAAAAAGTGCTTATAATTGCTTAATAAATGTATATACGAACAACTTGAAATTATCGTCTTAAAAACAAACCACGCGCACAGTTGCTTTATCAATCCACTCTATAGGTATAACGATCTACTTACGATTCTCATAGAAGGCGGCGATCGTTCTGATCCCGTAATTACTCAGTGTGCAGAGAATCTCAACGAGAGCCTCTTCGTCAGTGCCTAAACCAGAGATAGCATCGTGCAGCTCTTTGGCGTAATAATGAGGCAACGGCGTCATGAGGGCAACGATTACATCTTCAAGTTTACCACTCAATTCGCTTTTCAGGTCGCTCACCAGATCTTTGCCATATAGCGTTTTATAAGCTTCGGCGATTTCCAATCGTTGGACAATACCACGTTTTGTTAGCACATCGATTATTGCTTTCTCGTCCGTGCCGAAACCTTTCATGGCTTTCTTCAATACTGCGGCGTCCGTGTTCGCATCGAATGGATCCGCCGGGTACACCGTCGGTGTGCACTAGAAGTTATACAAAAGGATGAGTATAGTGTGATGAAGTAATTTTCTTTTTTTTTACTGGTATAACTATAAATAATAGTAATTTTTTCCTACACCATTTTTCTTCGTGTACTTGTGTAAA
This sequence comes from Torymus texanus, assembly GCA_036873485.1. Lineage (NCBI taxonomy): Eukaryota > Metazoa > Arthropoda > Insecta > Hymenoptera > Torymidae > Torymus > Torymus texanus. The sequence continues at coordinate 14,886 of JAYJLV010065416.1, forward strand.
TTGGTATTTTAGTTACCGTATATATATATATTATATCATGTGACATTTTATTATTTAATAACGGTTTCTATTAATTTTAGTAGATAAATTTTCATTGTAAGTTGTAATAATTATACTATACTTGTACATCATAGTCCTCAGTACTTAATTTTTTATTACAAAATTGGTCTTAAAACTAAAAAGATCGTTTTTACATTCAATATACCATTAAAAATTCCATCTATATTTCTTCACTTTTTGTTACAACAGAAAAACGAAGGAAAAAAAAACACATTTTTCAATTTACCAGCAATCATGTTCGTATATAACACATAGAACCAATTTTTTTCCCCTCCTCTCACCTTACGACACGTTTTCACGAAGTCGTAACGGAAAACCGGCTTGACGCTCTTAACCGCGAAAATCACTTTATCGCGTAGTGAGAGAGAGAGAGAGAGAGAGAGAGAGAGAGAGAGAGAAGATAAAAGGCCGCTATTTGCAGAAGTTAGCATCTTTGAGTCACACACCGGCATTCGCGTATACTTATACCAATGAAGGTGTGACCTGAATCTCCCGCGAGCGCGCGTGAGCACAAACAAGATGCTCATTACTAAATCCTCTCTTACACATCACTTTGAAAAAGAAGAAAAAAGAAACACAGCCTACATCGATAATACATCCGAAAACGCGTATAATTTTACCCTTATATTCCGCTAACGAAACGAAAAGTAAATATTGCTCCGAAATTCATTAATATATATACGCGTGTGTATATCTTTTTGTTTATACGCGGTTCGTTCGGATATAACAACAATCTTCGAAAGAATGACAAAAAAAAAAAAAACAGAAAAGAAAACGATTTCGATCCAGCAAAGTATGTCAGTGACGCGCAAAATGCTCCAAGGCAGTAACAGCAACAGCAGCAGCAGCCACGCCGCGTATAATACCATCTCTTTTTCTCTCTCTCTTTCTCTTGTAACACATACACACATATATATATATATATACACTTACCTTGAAAGGATAGTACTGCTGCTGTGACATCTTGGCTGGTCTGCTGTTCTTTCTCACGATTCTCTGCAACACACATACACGACACAATATGAAATGTTACGATATATACAGGTATATATATATATATATATATATATATATATTATCAGGTTCGCAGGACGACTATCGATTTTTTAGTGAAACAGGTCAAAGAGCAAAGTACTACAACCTCACCGGCGCCCCGTACACCCGCGTCTAGCCGATCCTTAACAAACACACATATATATATACACACACACACACATACACACCGATAGGTGAGCACACGCACTGTATATAGTATATCACACATGTATATACATGGGGATACAAAAAAAATATCGGAGCACGTATATATCTTATTAACTTATACTACGCGAGATCACGAACACGTCCGAGAAAAAGTAGAAAAAAAAAGTTATCATTGTGTAAGTATAGATGTATATAAATATATATATATATATAGAAAGGAGGAATGATAAAAGCCGGGTGAAACAGTGCCGCGTGTACCATAAGAGTATTATATGCGAACCGAAGGAACGAGAGAAAGAGAGAACTTACCGCTCTGACGGGCAGCGGCTCAATGACGGGTCACACCCACTTTCGCGACTGCGAGACCGGCTGCCCGCTCTGCTGCTGCTTGCTGTTGCTGCTGCTGCTTCGCGCTCTCTCGCATCGCGGCACCATATATATATATATATATATATATATATATATATATACGAACGTGTGTT
>JAYJLV010065427.1:0-16625 GCA_036873485.1 Torymus texanus
CGCAATATATTGCCAAAAGTTTGTGCAATATATTTCTACTATATTGCACCTGTATATATGCGCTATATTGGCCCCATATGTGCAATGTAAATAATTATTACGCGGGAAGGCAGTTGTTTTCACAAACTATGCTAATTAAAACCGAAATTAAAAAATATTTTTCTTCGTTATTAGTATATTTTTTGTGCGCGTTAATAATGAATTTGAATTCGCAGAATTCGAGATGGAAACGAAAAATTTCAGTTATTAAAAAATCGAAAATTAGTTTTCTCTCGTTTATGTCGACCATCAAATGAGATTTTCCGCATGGTATAATTGTTTTATTTACATGTACAATGGTAGAAAGAGTACTATAAAAAAGAACAAGTAAAATTTTGTATATTATTTAGTTCATATAAAAATATCACGTATAGAAAAAGATTATTTTAAAATAAATGTAAATTCTCGTGAATGAATTTTTAGTTAATAAAATTAAATAAATGATTGTGCGGTCTAACTTTGACATTAATCTCTTGTTGGTCTACAAAAAAAGTAATCGTCACTTAATTTGATTCCGACAAGAATTTGTGACAGACGAAATGTCACTTCTACTTTGACAATAATTTACAGCCAAACATGGAAAAGGAGGAGAGAAGTCAAAGGCGATGATTGAGCCCAATAAAATCTAATTAGAATGCCGGGGGGATAAATAGGACTTGCCGTGAATGATGACGGCTCAACGGACTCGTAATTTAAAGGGACGAGTGTGACATCACCCCGAGTACGCGCTGCAGTAACGCTGGTAAATCAGTGCGGCAGCAGCAGCCCACGCGAGAGAACTACACGCAGTCATCGTCTTCACGCTGGATATCTGTCTACTCGCACTGCAATTCCCGCGGCATCGGGTCCTAAATAGATTTATTATCATTCCAAAATGGCTCTTCGTGTTATGCGCGCAGGCCGCACGTTGCGCGCGCGAGAATAATCGGAATTTCTTGCTTATGCTCCCGGAAGTGACGACCATAAATCAGTGGGCGATGGCTACCTAGTAAGTAGAGACGCGTACTCGTATGTCGCGCCATGGCGTAAATCGCAAAGTCGATTTCGTAAACTGTCAAGCTTCGTGTACAACTCTCTCTCTCCGTGCGTGGAGATGTATACGGTGGTCTTCTATAATATCCCCTGAATTTCGGTTTTCAGCCGGAGCTTCAATTCAGTAATATTCGAATAATAATAATAAATATACTTTCGAATTTCGGTGTATCATAAAATTAGTTAAGTTGTAATTACATACAAGAAAAATCACAAGTTTTATAAGCGTGCGAATAAACGGGTATAATGGCACCGCGATTAATAATTCATATTTTTGTCTTTATTACCGTTAAATAGTATTAATGATAAATTAAGCAAACATCTCATTTTTCCTTGTTTGTAAAGGCTTCATAGATACTGTTAATATTTGATAAAAGAAATATTTTAGGTAATGAATCACATACCAAATTACAGCATGATATACGTAAAAATGCTAAAAAATTAATGGAAAATCCATTACTTTCAAAACAAAGGATGTTATAATTTAATATTTGCATGCTGGATGACAAATTCTTCTTGTGCTATTAGTGAATAGGTATAATAAGTATGTATTATAAGGTGTGGAATGTAGGTGTGACTTCGAGGGTGTGTACGTACAATTTCAGTAAAGCAGGACATCCGTGACTGCAGGCTTGAGTAAATAATCCTATAGCAAACTTTTACCCTGTCAATCTTCTTTTAACATTAAATATGTTTTTTATATATATAAAATTACAAATTTGTAATTTAACGACGCTTTTATGTCTACCCGGCGTTTAAATACATTCCAAATACTCGTAAAATAAAATACATCATTTAAACTGCATTTATATAATGTTTTAGCTTCTAAAAAAACAATTCTATTCTATCGAAAAGTGCATTAAAGCAATTTACGTAATCCTGCTCCTCTCCCTCTCCTTCCCTAGCCGGACCTCGTGCACGTTGATAATAAAACAATGACCGTAACTATGTATACCGTAATTGGTCAAACGCGCACGACACAAAGCTTATACCCGCACGCGAGCGTCGAGAGAAATTAGAAATGAGCTCGCAGAAAATTATCGACTGCGCGTGTACTTACGCACGCGCAATGTAATGAATTCGTTAGATAATTGGATAGTTCGCACACATAGCGACGAAACAAGACATTCTACGCGTGTACATATATGAGGGACGGGCGAAAAGACAAAGGGATCGTGATGTATTAAGTGTGTACGAGCGCAAAAAGAATCGCGACGCTTTGTACGAGGATCAGCCAGCAGCAAAGCAGAGCTCGCCGTTGCTGTTACGCTACCGCGCGCGGGTGCGATCGTCCGTGTCGAACGGTCGTTACGTTGTCGACAACAACTACGACGACGACGACGACGAGGTTGTGCTGCTTTTCCAATTTCCTTCCCCCTCTGGCCCGATTCGCGTTCCTCTGCTACATCAGCGTGAGCACAACCCACACGAGTCATTGTTGCTGCTGCCGCGGCTATTCTCTTCGTGCTATTGTGCATGCGATGTATTATAATAACCGCGCGACACTTTCTCTCCGATGCAATCGTCCGCCGTGTGATAGGAAAAAGGTGCATGGTGCTGGATTCCCTAGAGTTTCTATGCGTAAAATGATTTATAATGCTTCGCGATTAAAGAGATCGGTTCAGTTTTTAATGAGGATTGATGATTATGGCGATTGTAATTATTGAGTGGAATAAGGTAGGAAATTTATTTTTTTTGTCGTATACGCGAAAAGTTTGTTAGTCGCCTGTTCGATTATGATATAGGAAATATCATTTTTATGATTGTAGTATGAGTCGCAGAAAATTAAAGATATTATTTATTAAAATGACTATTGATAATTGAATTAATCGCATTCGATTTGACGTAAATTAAACTTTACAAACTGTATAGTACGTGCACAACGATTGGTTAGTCGTCAATAGCTATATGGAGAAACAAAAGGTTTATCTCGTTTTAGATTATACTAAGCTGCGCGGAAGTTTTACGAGTTCCGCACGTACTGGCTGCTTTTTCTCTTGTTGTGTATATATACATGCATTCAATTTTAACACATAAATTACGATAATTTTCCTTTTCGAGCTAAAGAAACGAATTTCCGTGCATATTCATATATCAAATACTATACTTTATTGAATATTTTTTATTATTATATGATAATTTGATTGCCGTGACTAATTGTTTTATTGGAAATATCAAACGGTAATACCAAAATAGACCTTGAATTGGATTCATTGAATTCGATCAAACTCATTTTAAGATTTGAATTGTAAATTAATCTTATATGTAGCTATATTTGGATTAATACGTACTTGGTGTTTTTTGAATATTACGTAAAATAAGTAAATAACTGAATGTCAACTCTATTACAATTGATATAAAATTAATAGTCTATAAGAAAATTCCTTATGTCGAGATCACATTTAATTCCCTTGCTGTTTATAATTGCACTATTGTACATATGTAAATTTAAATTAAATTTTCCTTACAAGACTATCATTGAAAATTGAATATTTTCAAAATAAATTAGTTTTTAATTTTTTGTAGTCTAATTAATTCAACGATTTTATTCGAATAATTGTAATTTAAACAGAAGCAATATCTTGCGATCAGTCCCACACGCGAAGAACGAATTTCATTGTTGTTACACCGAGTTCTGCGACCACCAGCAGCCGGTATACATATATTTTCTCCTCACGCCGCATAAGAACTCTATAAGGGAAGATATAAAGAAGAAGCAGGAGAATGAGAATACGAAGAAGAAGAAGACGGTAGAGTATAAGAAGTTAGAGAGTAGCAAGAAAAGGAAGAATAAAGGGGGTGTTTCGTATACGTTCTAATTCATTTCGTGGCGCTCGCTCGCTCACTCCGCGAGTGGATATAGCAACATAGCGCGCCGGCAGTTCTCGCTCTAAATTATAGTGACACGTGAGAGACTCTCACGGCTGGTCTCGCGCGCGCGCACGACTGTCATGCGCCCAGCGCAAAATTTCATTTTCCTTCCTCTTTGTACGTGGGTGAGCGTACATGCGCACGGGCAAAAAAATGCGAACACGCAGAACAAAGTCGCGCGCGTGGTGCATTCCCCTTTCGGTACGCGAGCGAAACGAGTGTACATATATATATATATATATATATATATATATTCTTTATCCGGGACGCGACAATTGGGTTTCGCTTGTGGATGAAAAAAATTCTGACTTTCGTTTTCTCTCTCTTTCATATGCATTCTTGACTGAGTGCATGCGCTCTTCTTATATTTCATGCTACTTTTCTCCGCCGATGTATATATATATATATATAAATATGAGCGTTGGTCTACGGAAAGTTTTTATCGGGCATAAGAACGATGGTTTGGTATTTAAGGTATACGCGCTGATTTATTCGCTTAGCGCTCTTCTTATATGGTTTATGATGATTCCGAGCTAAACGTATTTTAACTGTAATTACAACGATATGCGTCTGCTATCGCTAGTGTTGTTCAGGAAATTATATATGATAATTGCAGGAGTTTTCATTGTACTCTTAATTCTGTGTTTCTTTTATGTCTATATTATTTTAAATCATTGGTTTAAACAATGTCATATTTTTATTATCAGTCCCATATACTTTTCGTAATGGAAAAACTACCAACAAATCGTAATATTGATAATACTTGTTTTGTAAAGAAATTCTATAATGTATTCAATTATGTGTTCCTACGTAAGCTTTAAGGAATTTATATTTATATTTATGGCTTTTTTTTCTTTTTGTTTTTTCGAAAGGCGATGACTGCATTCACTGTTCTGCGGCTCGAATGACAGCCAGACCTGAATGTAATTTAACGTTCGGCGTTTACTTGAAGCAGGCGATAAGGCGACGCCTCTTTCGCGTATATAGCCCAAGAGGGAAAATGAGAGCCGAACGTGGCTAAATTTAGTCCAAGCATTTTATCGCGCCTTTAACCGACGCCGTCTTGCGCTGTCAGAGAACCTTACCGAACAAAGGAGAAAATCGTTGTTTTTTTTTTAATTTTCTTTTAACTGCATATATTTTTACATTTAGGATTTTCCTTTCAATGACTGTATAAAGAAGATTTCTGCACAATAAATATAAATCGTTAAGTTATATATTTATCTATAAAAAATTTACTATAATATGTATTCTTCATTGAATATCTAAAAAAAAAGGAAATTCAAAGACACCATAATTTCAAAGATTACATTTTCATTTCTCTCCGACATCAATCCGCGCGTCGGGTTCAATCTATCCCTTCATCCGCATATGCCTACCAAAGTATATATGCAAACGCGTAAACTCCAGACGATGGCACACACCCCATTTTTCTCAATGTGCGCTAGAAAGAAATTAACTTCAAAGCCAGTAGCAGCAGCTTCAGCTCATTCGTCATACACACATATATATACCAGCTATATAGCTCTAAAGCGCGTAGCAGCACCGTGGCGTATACATATACTTTAAGCGGCTGCAGCCTGCAGGAAATGCCCACAGAGAAATATTTGCAAACGGTCTCTCTCTCTCTCTCTCTCTCTCTCTCCCTATGGCCTTTGGGTTACGTCGCTTTGACCGGCCACCCACGCGCGCGTACATGCATGCGCTTATATACTCAGTCATGTGTCTGCTGCAGTCGCCATATATATCCTATATACACACATACACGCGCGCGCGTATGGGGCGTTTCAAAATAGATTAGGCAAAGTGAGCTCTCGCGCGCAATGGATCATTGATAAAGTTCTGGGGATCTCTCTCTCTCTCATTCGCTCGCTCGCGCGGTATATTATAAGATAAAGATACGCGCTGCTCGCAACTTTGATGCACCGCATAGCGACTATAGCCTCGGTTAAGTCGAGGGTTCGCTGATCCCACTGGAACAGCAGGCCTTGAGAGTGATGATGGCCCCCGCAGTGTATGTGAAGTTTTGCATGGAATATATATAGAGACTTGATTAAGTCGCGTATAGTATATAGAGACGAATTTGCCGAGTTGAATGATGGCCCACCACGCTTTAAGCGCCGTTTCACTCTCATCTCTGTGTGTACAGGCCGCTCCTATGTCTTATATAGATACGCAATAGTTATAAAATTAACAGCGTTTACGGTATTTGTGAGGGAACTTCATACTGTACGCGCGTTATATGGACTTTATTTCGGGAGTTGTAAAAGGTTCTTATGCTGTCGGCGTTAAACTTTGTATTTCCGTACTAAAGTTTTGTATATATAAAAGTCTACTTTATGCAGAGTCGTATTTGTTTCGTATTTTCAATAAAAACTTTCGACCGATAAATTTTGTGTTGTTCAAGTACAAGTTAATTTTAAACACTCTGTTTAATATTTATTTATTTTAGATTTAATAAGATTGATTAAAATTATTTAAATAAATTTATTCACATATAGCAACTGCTTATATATAAGAAATATCAGAAATTCTGGTATAGTAAGCACGAATGTTGGAAAGCAAAGAAGTTCTAAAATAGACTTCGCGCGGGGTCGCATGGAAAAGCGCTTCATCTATTATTTACTTCTATTGAACTTGCCCGATCTCGGCAAATAAAGGTTTCCATTCAGAATCGAAAAATGTTGAAGTACTTTTCTGCGGTGTTACACGCGCGGCCATTATATATCCGCAGGGTAGCTGCAAAGCATAAGAGAAACGCCCCTTTCGAATATATTCGACAATGGGTTCATATGTTCGCTCGCTACGGTCCTTGTGGTATACCTATATAGATATAATCGTGAGCGCGCGCGCGCGCGTGCTCTTAGCGCGCCTTCTTTTCTCGGGACTCTCGAGCGGCACCACTATATGCTAGACGATTGCTTTTTCGTAAAGCGTACCACTATGTGCGACAAGAGAAAGAGAGAGAGAGAGAGAGAGAGAGAGAGAGAGAGAGATGGATTTTCAAAGCGATTGAATTCCAACTTTTTAATCAGTGTCTTTATGTGCCAAAGTGTAGTTATTAAGTTGTAATGTTATTGGCAATCATGAGCGTGACTTGCTTTTGTATTAACCGTGTGCTGTGCAATTGGTTCTCTATGTATGGGGAATTATAGAAAAATGACAGCAAATGGTGATTGACATAGATAGTTCTTTTCTTTGTAATTAAAAAAGATTAACCAGAAGGTTTATTATTGATACAAATACTCATAAATATTTGCTGTAATATATCTTCAAAAACGTTTTAGTTTTATTTTCATATCAATTCGACAAGTTTTTACTATTATTACGTAATAATGTTTTCTATATTTTGATTAGTAAAGTGATATAAGAATAAGAATAATGTTTCATAAGTGTTAATGAAACAGTTATAAATCCCTTACTGTGATTTCAGAGAAATCATTCAGGCGCATATTGTTTCCTGTTGGTGTACATTTTTACGGGTAAATTTTAAGGTCGTGTCTCGCGCAAACAAGTAGTCGAAATTTCAGACTTTCCCAGTGAAGTCGTGACATTCCTTAAAACGTTCGGAAGATAATAGTCAAACACGACTTTGCATAAAAGTGCTCCAATAACGTCGAAGTGAAAGTACTTGTAAAAATGGAGCGTATAGCTGACTTATTTTTTGTTTTTTAAATAATGAATATAAAGTAAAGAACTTGTCTTTAATATAACATTATTCTTCTTTATGAAATGTGTCGTATTAGTTTCAGATACAATTCTGTTCTATTTGTAAACCATTTCACTTAGTATATTTAAACTGATGCCTTTTTACATGAATATCGTCAGACCAACAACCTGTAAAGTATGCATAAAGTTCTCTGTACTAGCGAGAATACAAAATTGGTTTTATCGATTCAACGAAGATTTCGTTGACTTGACGACTATTCGTATTCATATCAAATAACGCTCGTTTCGTTCGCGTGTCCACTGTTTACTTTTTTCAAATGGCAAATATCCATGCAACGATTTGCACGAAGACGCTTCCGCGACATTGCATTACGAATAAAGTAAGAAACAAATAATGACTGTTTTGTAGTATATTATACACCGAGAAAAACGTACGATATAAGATTTTAGTTATAAATGCAATGTGTTATGTTAATTCATTATACTACTTGAAATAGTATTTAAACTTATTAATAGTATTTTATGAGCTATTTCACTCTAGTGACGTAAGAATTCAACATATACGATTTAATTATTACATCATTTTCTTTCATACATGTGAAAATATGTTTAATCAGATGTTTCTCTGAGATATAAATAACTAAGCACAGTAGCTGAAAGAATAAATGCATGCAAACTATAGTATTGCTGTGATAGCGAAACTAATTGTTCCTAGCAGCAGTATTAAACTAACATAAACTTGTTTAGCTAAAAGCTATCACCAATAGTCGTACTATACTTTTACGTATATAAAATATAATCGTTGAGAGAGGATAATTATCGACAAAGTTAAATACCAACACCTGCAGTAGTCAATACTTTTTCAATTAGCTGTTTGTATCTCACAAGAATAAATAGACATCGTTACTTTATTGATCTACTTGTTAGAGCTTGTTTAAGAATGTATAGTTGCACTTGAAACTTCGCATGTACCCTCGAGTAAATTGAATTTCGCTCAAGTTCGCGCTCGCAATTCAAATGCGACGGCGAATTTCCGAATCATCCTTTACACCACGATGACACTTTTACATCCAAGGGTGCGCCTCATGTTTACTCAACCTCCTTCCTAGACTACAGACATCTAAAAAAAAAGTCTGCTCAATTTGCATGATAGCGCATTGTATATAGCGCCGTACCCGCAATGTAAATGAGCGAACAACTTCTTCTTACGGAGGTAAGACGGCTCTGAATGCTTTACTACTTGACGGGCAATCAGCGTCAGACAGATACAAACCGCGGAGTCTGCACGAGCGTAATATACATGTATATACATAGCCGTAGCGCACGCCCGGAAATCCCGTCTGTTTCCAGACCACTGAATTCCTGTTTCGCGGTTGCTTTTCCCGCTACCGCTCTTCTTCCTCGTGTATACGCTCCACCTGCATCCCCTTCGTCATCGGTACAGTGTATGGAACTCTTCTCCCAGGCACTGGTGGTAATCGCGTTCGGCTTAGCGCAAACTTGCAAAGAGTGCGTTGCCGGCAAAGGTATCAGAGCCTCAAGTGCACTCTCATTGACGCTTGAAAAACCCTTTTGGGGAGAAGACGCTCTGACGTAGCAGTAAGCCAAGCGGAAGACGAAGGATCAGACGATTTTTCCCGACAATTCCACTTCCACTGTGCTGATCGTAATGATTTTCGCTTAGGACGAGACTTATACTACAGAAGCGTTCGGTGTGTAAGAGATTTCGCGTGTGAATTATTGTGAAGAAATTTATTTTAATTGACTTAGATAAATTAAGTTCTGCAATTTTATATAGATATTATGACTGAAAGTTGGTACGAGATAATTTCAAATCTGACAAATTTAGTGTTACTATACTATTCAAGTCACAATTATGGCTAATATTATTTGAGTAAGAAAAGAGTAATAATATTTTCTGTGAAGTGTTGAATCATCCAAAGTTCAAAACAAAAGAAAATGTCTTTATAAATGAGGTATGTAGCTGGTTTACGTATAAAATATTTTTTTAATGATACGATTTATTTTACCTAATACAGAAAATTGTGCGTTTAAGAGTAGCGGATGTTTCATTGAATTTTCTTTGTAACAATATAAGCATGTTAATAATACTCATTGGTACGAACTTTTCAAAAGATCTAATTTCTCTTATAATCCTTGAGTTTTTGTTTATTTAGTAACATTTTTTGTTTAATTTTGCAATAGTCAAATAAAATACATAATATTTAAGCATAAAATCCATAACAATTATAACGTTAAAACGATTCCGCTCTGGAAGAAAGGACAACGACTCCTGTCAAGGCGACTTTGCTTACTCCTGCGTTAATAACATTGAACTCACTGGGTATACAGTTATGTTATCGTTGGAGCGTTGCAATAACAAGGTCTTGATAATGAGCAAATATAAAATTTTAAAAACTAACATTTTTATAACTTATTCTTTTAAAAAAATCTATATCCGCATATTATCTTCTTATTATTTTGGATATTTATGGTCCCCCAGAAGTAATACGTTATAATCCTATTAGATGCTAATTCATTAAATCTTTATTTTGGCTACATTTGTGATTTATTAGATATATCATTGACAACACTGATTTTTTTCCTTAAAACGTACATTAAATTTTCGGAAGAAACATGTTTTCCTTATTAGCTCGATTAAGTAATATTGAGTGCTAAAGATATGCTAAGCAGTCACTGACCTTAAAAGCAAAAGAAATAAAAGCTTTACCGTGCAAAAATCCTTACAAAGCGCGAATCGCTTCTTCGTATTTCCATACGAAGCTGATAAAAGAAGTATCCGATGTAGGGTCATATGACGTGCGAAGATGTTTGGCCGCTTCTTCCTCCTCCTCCGCGATGGCGAGTACCATTTCTCTGAGCGCGGCCACTTTTCGTTTGGTAAAACTGGTTTCGTCTCGAGCGGGGCCCCCAAACGAGGCCCTAAATCGTAAATCATTAAGGATTTCGCCCGTTCAGTTGAGAAGCAGGCGAGAACGAAGAAAGAGAGAAAGAAAAAAAGAAAGAGACACATATCTCGTGCGATGCACACGTGGCATTGGGTGAAAAGGAGACAAGAACGCGTGTCCAGTTTTTAAAATCCCTTCGGTGCAAATATTCCTTGATTTTTAAATCTAAATTTAGCCACCCGCTCAGTCGTGCGCAGCTCGGCAGGATAAATCAGGCCGAGCACGCGTTGGCTTCCGAGCATCGAGAGAAAGAGACACAGAGCAGAGGCGATGAAATGTGTATTCTCGTCCCTTTATGCGCGTCCCTGAATCTACGTATATTATATACCATGTCTCTTCTGTGTATGTGTCCTTCAATGCAAAAGATTTACCCGCAAATGATTTGAATATTTTTACGTGCTTGCCAGGATTAAGCTTCCTGCTTGTATAACGCTGTAATGGCGCGCAAAGCATATAACTTGTATACTTTATTGGCAGCACAAGTTACTACTCTTAGTCGCTCACGAAAAGTTTAAGGGCCAGTCTGCAGTTAAGAATTTAAAAATAAAACTCTTCAAGTACGCATACTGCAAGCAAAACCTTTTCAATGATTCACTTTCGGATCTTGAACACTCTACGGAAGACGAGATATATTAATATTTTTAATATATATACATACACACTTTTTAACATTATAATTTATAGGTATAATGTTATTTGACCGATGATAGCAAATTTTAAAATTAGTTTTACGTCGAATAAGCAATAATTCTTTTAATGGCTATACTCGCAGTGCTCACCATATGCGCTTTGCAGAGTGTAACTTGCTCCATGTTATCGCGCATCTAGACCAGGCTCACCAGCACGTTCTGATAATTTCTTTGCAACTTGCTGGAAAGCCTCATGAGTTGTGGTTCCAGTCATTATGGCTTTAGTATTTATGAGATAAAAAAATCTGTTCAAGAGAGACGATCAAGCCTGCGTTGTGCCTGTTTTATACAATTATAATGGGACTTTCATTCGCTTACTATTGAATACAGATATGCACAAAGGAATTTAGTATATGTATATATATAGAAAGTCTGAAAAAGCATAATTCTTTAATGAATACAATGAATATTGTAACAAATTAATTGAATTGTATACATATATAATGTTTATTAAACTGAAAAACCACTTAAATAAATTACACATATAATATATACACTTATATCGCAGATTTACTTTTTATAGCGATATTACCGTTACTGTACTTATTATCAAAAGCATGTTTTTGGCCATTGTTACCGCAACAGCGAATAAAAATGTCACGATATAAAAGTCAAAAATACCTTAAAACACGAAACTCAAACTCCGAGTTCAAAAATAATAAATATACAAGAGGCTTGGTTTCTCTTAAAACAGGCTCCTTCGTTAAAGCAGCGCGAAACAATTTAACAAACAAATTGGCCGGGACTTTGTTAAAATTCTTCTCGAGACAGTGTAACTTACAAGGCGAGGAGGTAGAACGACGCAAGTTCGACAATTAAGATTCCTGTGCAGAAAAATTTGCAATATCGTAAGATAAGTCTCATATCGCGTCGCGTCGGTCGTGGTGCTGCAAAAGAAGAGCCGTGCGCACGCGCAAGAAAGAAAGAGAAGATGGCAAAGACGAAGGGGAGGACAGCGCCGTCCTTTTCCTTTTCCGTAATTACAGGTGGAAGCTACTCGGTTACTCCCGACGTCGTGATTTTCGAGACGGCAGCCGCTGCAAGTATAGTGCTCGCGTCCCGTTAATTTTCAGCCATTTTTTTTCGCGAGCCCGGCGTACTTTTTTTTACGCCTGACCTCTCCCTCTCGCTCTCCCTCTCTCTCTCTCTCTCTCTCTCTCTCTCTCTCTCTCTCTCTCTCTCTCTCTTTATCCTTGTCTCTTGTTGTTCCCTTTCTTTGTGCAGGCTCGTGTGCCAGTCGATCTTGTTTTTTTTTACGAGTTGCTTATTTTACAGTAGTGGGTTAAGTTAATTTTTATAAAACTAGATGAATAATGGCTTCCAATAAATTTTAAAAATTGCCTTACCGTTAGTTTCGCGGTTACTGAACGTTTTGTTATTGATGCTGTGTTTGTTTCATTATATGTGTATGAAAATTGCATTTAAAATTGTATAATATATCGACAGTTTATATCTCCTTTCTTCATCGAGGTTTGCAAGAGTTTGCAATTTGATCATCGAAAGTCACGGTAAGCCACTGTGGTCAAGCATCAGAAATCACATTGACCGCATCGTGAAACTGATGTGGATATATATGTCAAATGAGAAGAAGATGTAGAATGAAATTCAGTCTAACAAGTTTCTATTAATGACATTCCGCAATCACGATCGATACATATATATTTTAACATTCAGCCAATATACAATAACTGTGCGTACGCGCGTGTCATCAACATTACCCCACGTGGGAAAAGGGTCAAGAAATTTTTTGTCCTCCTTCGCGTATAGACGTCATGGATAAGGCGAAGGCCTATACACTGGTTTTACTGGAAAGAGAGGTTCGCGTGTACGCGTGTCCGTTAGCATCATCCGTTATAGAACAAATATATATATATACATATATATAGACGATAATATTTTTCTCCAAATAGCATTCCGCGCTTACGCGCAACGACCGAGAGAGCTGGAGAAACAAAAGCCGCTCGTAAATCACTTCTCCTATAAGGTTTTGATACCGTTCCGTGAAAGCGCGCACGCGTTGCGTCATATTTTTCCAAGCCCCGAAATTTAGCTACCTTATATTCATTTCGATTTATCTTTCTCCCCGCACTTTCTAACGTTTCTTCATATATATATATATGCAACCGCTTATCCTATCCCTTTTTAAATCTCTCCTGTCTCAAGACCAAAAACAAAAATGAAATTGAACTTCAACGAAAAAGATTGCCGGCCAGCCGAAAGAAAAATGAGGCACACGAAGATCTGCCAGCTTCTTTTTTTTCGTATTGTATATACTTATTCATTTGCGAGCCCCAGAACTCGGCAGCGGTTCGTGCAATCATCATTGAGGCCCCGCGGTGGCAGCAAGCAGACCCCTTTATATACACGCACACCACGCATGCTGCGTCGTCGTCTCTTCGCCCTAGGGGCCCCTTTCGCGCGCTACTTACATACGTGTGTATACACAACCGGTTCGTCCTGAGGTGGTGTCGGAGGAGGAGGAGGAGGAAGAAGACGATGACGAGAGAAGCTGCTGCTACAGCATTCGCGATGGCGATGTTGGGTATACTTATATATATATGCTCCTAGTTCCTGTCGTATGTATACGCGCGTCGATCTCGACTTGACGGATGGGACAGTTATTCGTCGGCTTCTTTCTCGAGACAACCGATTGAAGCGTTTCTTCAGAGCTAGCTATACCTACCTATACTGCCACAAAGGGACATTCTCAGACGGCTTTTTAAAAGCGAGATAGAGCGGGGATTTTAAATCCCTTCTTTTTTTTCTTCTTTGCCTTCGGTTAACGTGATAAAAATCGGTAATCACTGATTCGACGTATAGGAGGCAGATCGACCGGAACAAATCAGTTTTATGATAATCGCCAACCAAGGAATAAATTTTATAATATATCCGAGATTTTCAAAGATAAAGTCGTAAAGTATAATTAAAAAGTATATATACGACCGAGAGTAAGAGAATTATTAATTAATGTTAAATTGATATTAATGAAGCAGTAAGATCAACGCGTCTGTCTATACAAATTGTCGTATTAACGACGTTAAACTGGTCAGTCTTGAGCTATTATGTGCTAAATGTTTCTGCTGCAGAGTTTGCTTGTATATACACATACACACACACAACAAGCGCGCCTCTGCATTTCTCGCGCAGCACTCCTGGCATCCTCAGCAAGCGAACGCTCGAGGCAGCCTCGCACATGCCGCCCGCGCGAGAGTACAAGACACTATCACGCGGGACTTGCGGCTCATACTCTACGTCGCTCGCGGGGAGGAGCGTTTTCGTGACTGATGATCTTGCCTCGTCATTATATATATATACGCGCCGCGCACGTCGTGAGTCGAGTGAAAGAGAGAGAGAGAGAGAGAGAGAGAGAGAGAGAGAGAGAGAGAGAGAGAGAGAGAGAGAGAGAGATAGCAAGCGCGTAGACAGCTACTGTCGAGAGAGAGAGAGGGAGGGAGCAATTTTCTATCGGCATTTTTTGGCTTTGACTGAGAGGTGCTAAGTCGTCGTCGTCGCTTAATAGCTATGTACACAGTATGAATCGCGCTTTGCGCGCGCGGAATTCCGTCAATGTACGCTACTACCGAGTAGCGTGGTTTGAATTTTAAAGGCATTTGAGTGATTGTTCACTGTCAAATACAATTTGCTTACTGGTTATTATTGGATATGTTGTTGTATTTGCCTGGTTATTCTTGTGACGATGGTTTTTTCCGTAGAAAGTACCGAGATCACTGTTTAAGAGTTTTTATGTGGCTGAAGAATTGGGGATACCTCGGTAGTTGGACAGACAAAAACGTCGCACATTTCCATTGATTTCAATGGTATAGAGTATAGGGGTTATGAAACGGTCTATGTATATAACTATAAATATGCATAGACATTCAAAACAGAAGAGAAGTTAGCGGTACTATGCATTCAGGGAGACCTCGTTAGAACCACTTTTCCATCAGATTTTCTCGGATCTATTGTGAAAGGGAGATAGTGAATTAGTGATTAGTACGAAATTGAAAGATAAAGCCAATATCGTGACATTATCAAAAAATATCATTGGGTAATGTAGTAAAGCCTACTTTAAGGCGTCATCTGTGCTTAGAGCACATTAGTTGATTGAGAAAAGAATTATAAGCATGTCGTTAAAATCATTCAAAATATTTTAAAAAAAAGATCAGTCATACTGTAACGGTGCCGTTCAAAAGTTATTTGTAATCCAAAGAAGCGTTATTTCATCCGACGTACACTGACACTTTGACGAGAGCGAAAGGGACGGAGCGACAAAAGCGAGATGAAGGTATACCTAACGTTAATTCAAAGACTTTCTCCCTCATTAATTGGAGAAATTAAAACTTTGAAAAGATTGAAAGTTTCGTTTCTGTTATAGGTATTTATTTACATACCATTAGAATCATTCTCTTATACATCTGAAATTCCAAAGGAGTTTTTCTAAAAGATATACTATTTGTTTTATTTCTCTTACTGTACACCTTTAATATTCTCTACCTTTTTCAAGTCACAACTATCAAAGATTCGTTTTGAAACAAGTTGTACAATCATGTGATGAAAAAAAATATTTTATATTTCCTATAGACGTAGTTATATCTACCTCTATCGGATTACACCATATAATTTGTCTGGTTAATAAATAAATAAATAAATAAATAAATATAATTTCAAGGTTATAGTTTTGTAATATCCTTGCTGGATAAAAAAGTCAGTAATAAATTCACAAGCAAAATTATTTAACAGACAACGGCTCGGAATATTTGCCGTTATAAATGCAGCGTTTCGTCGTGATGTAATAAGACAAAGAAATTCAAACTCATGCCTAATCCTTGTCATTTGCATACAAACGATCAAAAATGATGACTTATCATCATACCAGAATAAATGAATTTCTCAGAGTATACCTAATGTTATTTGAATATACAATGATTGAAAATTTATATGTAAAAAATTCACGCCTTAAAAATAATTCTCCCTCGTTTCGGTGTTCAGTATTATCTTTGCCAAAGTCTTGCTACATATTGAATGTATCTATATAAGCATGGCTCATCTTGTTCGCGAGTTTATTTCCAAAAAAAAGTTCGATTTCCAGCGATCGATAGACCGCAACACCTCGCGTGTACGTATAGTTTTTCTCCCCTCCGACAACTCACGATCTTCTTTTCGTCGCTGGTACCTCTGCCCACATCTTCCGACTCTCTCTCTCTCTCTCTCTCTCTCTCTCTCTCTCTCTCTCCCTCCCTCTCTCTCTCTCGCTCTCTCTCTCTCCCCCTCTCTCTCTCTCTCTCTCCCCCTCTCTCTCTCTCTCTCTCTCTCTCCCTCTCTCTCTCTCTCCCTCTCTCTCTCTCTCTCTCTCTCT
>JAYJLV010065438.1:0-16625 GCA_036873485.1 Torymus texanus
AGTTTTCGTGGCTTTTTCTAGGTGAGATTCTTTTCGTGGCCAATATTCATGTGGGATTGTTTTCGTCGGAGCCGGCGTTATGACCTCTGCAATGCTTTATCCCGCGCATATAACCACACTATTACTATACTTATACGCATACACTACCCTCGTATATTAATCGCGTTATTTACCGACCTATACTACTAGACTCTCTCTCAAACTATAACCACGAGTGCGCGCCTTTTCGTTTGCATACAAGCGCATATATACGTACACGTACACGTATACATATATATATATATATATATACACACACACACAGGAGGGAGGCAATATCGGCGGATGGAATCCGCGTAAACAGCTCGTATCCAGCGGCGTTTCGCGGATACTTCCGTGAGATCAGCGTCTAGAGAGAGGGAGAGGGAGGGAAACTATTTCATTTCGGTCGATAGCATCCGCAAAAGTATAGCAAGAGTGGAAGGGGAGTACTACTACGGGCTGTGGCGCGTCATTTTGCGCGCGGGCGCGTGCGACTTTCCATCAGCCTTATCGGTGATTTAAAAGGTCGATACTTTCGAAAGTCTCTTGACGTTATCGGTAGCGCGCGAACGCGTGGACGAAAAGAGGCAGACGGTTGCTGTTACACTACTACTGCTGCTGCTGCCACCAAAGCTGAGATGAGAAAGGAACGAGAGAGTAGAGTTACCTCTCCGAGGATTGTAGTGAAAATCGCGTTGCCTTCAGCTCTAGTATATACGTGTGTGTATGTGTACTGGGAGGGGTATACCCGTGTTATCAGAACGATTCCTAGGTCCGTAAACGGCGCCAGTCTCCTTCTTTATGAGCCCCGGGATCCCGAAAAAAACGTCTACTTTAATTTTCTCCTAGGCTTATAGCACTGCTCGGTTTATTGAATAAATCCCAGAAGAAATTGGATTTATTTTTAGCGAGGTTCGCCGGATGCTCGTAAAAAATTCAGATGTACATATCGACTTGTTATTGGACTACTCTCAAAGAATAAATGTTATATACAATGTTTAAAAGTATATATTTTTGTTGCAAAATTATACAAACAGATGAAATATATACGTTTCATTTTCTAGACATTTATTTATAACGATATATATATTTTTTCAGAAAATTACGTAACTCTGCTAATTATAATTTACGATTCATTTGCAAATATCCAAACAGAAGAGAAAAAGTTTTATTATTTTTCGGCATTATGAAAAAGCTCTCGTGTTTTAATTTTGCGAATGCAAATGTTAATTAAACCAAATGCGAAAGAGTTTCTATCCCAATAAACCTTTTTGTGTTCCCTCTCTTTAACAAATACAGGGAATCGTAAAACTTCTACCATGTATTTTCATTATCCGAACGTCGTTGAATTTATGAACATATACCAAATACATCGGTAATGCGTCCTATTTTCCACTGTAAAAATAAATCATCACAACGAAATTGTTTGCGTATAACAAAGTTAATAGAAAACTATTATACATTCTTCACATTCATCACAAAGATTCCTTTACTCTTCTAAAATCTTGAAAATCAAACTATTCCACGCTTCCATTTCCCTTACTGTAATAAAAGTCGATCACGAACGCGGGTAAAAATAAGAATTGATAGGCAGCAGCCAATGACGCGGCTTGGAGAAGCGTGCCGCAGCACTTACGGCACGTACTTGTACCTTTCTACGCCTCTCCCTTCTCTCTCTCTCTCTCTCTCTCTCTCTCTCTCTCTCTCTCTCTCTCTCTCTCTCTCTCTCTCTCGCTCTACGTGCGAAAGGTTTGAAATCGTAAAAGGTCCGTAGATATATAGCACACAGCAGCAGCAAGATTCCGGGACGTAGCTTCTGCGGAATTCCGGGTGAGTGAGAGTGCGAGGAAAGGAGCGAGCTACTGCTGCTGCTGCTGCTGCTCACGAATCTTCCGATATTTACGGTTAGCGGCGAGAGAGAGAGAGAGAGAGAGAGAAAGCTAAGCGCCTAGCAGCGGTCGTAGGGGTACTAAAACGCCATTACGGCTGGCCAGCCAGGCCCTCGCGAGTCTTTTTACAGCCGTCGTTATATGTGGATGTATATATGTCTGCGTGTCCCTTCGTCACGTCGAGCTTTGGTACGGGGCATGGCTACCGACGTGCGGACGATTTCATACATCCGCGTTTACGAGGCAATCCCGAGGAAAAATGTACTGCCACGCGTTAGGGCTACTGACCGACCCTTTCTTCAGAGGGGAAGATTTTAATTATGCTTATAAAAAATTAATAGCGGAAGAGAGATGCTAGCCGAGATGTCTTCACTAACGGAAGTGGGACGAGAGCTTTTCCTCGTGTTTTTTTTTATTCTTGTGGTTTTTTTTGTACTTTAATAGGGAAAGAGTGCAAAGAGGAAATGTTGCTTGAAGGTTATACACAGAACTTTATTCAAAAATATTTTAAGTTATATATACGAAGTAATAGTGAATTGCTAAAATCAGGTTTTCGAAGAATACAATCCTCTTACTGTTTGATTGGATTCTTGACTTATATAATCTCTATCTGGAGAATGAGGATATATTGAGATTATGTGGCAATTACAATCCTTGCTATCTTGCACTGACAGATCACTTTTTGAAGTTATCGCCAGCGTTATGGTGACCTAGAAAGATAAAAATTATTTCAATGCAGTTATATCAGGCACTATACTAAAAGTGTCAACTATTTATTTCAGTTATAAAACCAAATTAAAAACAGGGGAAAGTAATCGAACCACTGATGTGATACGAATAAATAAACGGTATTAAAATGCAACAGTCGTGTAGGATTTCTAGGGTACATATATATGCAAGGGTATAGATACGAGTACAGAGAACGAAGCTTAGAATTACATTTGATTCGCGTGTTACGTTAGTCAGGAGCTTTCGAATTTCCATTTGAACCTTAGCAGCAGTGTCGCTGCTCATCTGCCTCAGCTGACAGGCGATGCTCTTCGCGAACAGATCAAATTGGTCGCTGGATTTCCGTTCCGTTAGACAGGACTGCGTCGAGCTCTGACGCTCTTCCTCCTCTGCCATTGCTACCATCCCAGCTATCGATCTCTCATCCGTTCTGATTGGCTGTTTAATATGCAATCGAGTTAACTCTATTCTTCTCTGTGAAAATAAAAGCGCGGGTTCGCGACTGGTTGATGTACCTCGGGGTTCTCGTTACACGTCCAAAGAAATTTCGCGTACTCGTTTTTTTTTATTTTTCATTTTGTTCTCTCTGTAGATTGTATAAATTACACGCTGCAAAGCTTGGAATTCACGGAAATTGTTTTTTTCAGTTCCCGGGAATAGTTGTAACGTGACCCTTTTAGGCGTCCCAGATATTTTTTTTACGTAAAATGACGCGTTCTCTGATGTAAAAGAAAAGAAAAAAGCTTTGCCATCCGGAAAAGAAAAAGGAATTTCTACTCACTCCCGTAGCGCATAATGCAAAAATCGAGAGGACGAGAGAAAGGCGGTGAAAGCTGGATTGTCGCATCCCAATTTCCCCGACAGTGGATAGAACTTCCTCCGTGCAATTCAATCGTCGCTCGCATTTCCATGCAGCACGCATCTCTCACCTGAATCGTCTTCTCAGTCTTGCAAGCAACCTTGCCTTCTGGGTTCGATTTTGTCCTTCGTGCCACCACTGCTGTTGCTGTTTTACTCTCACAGTAATCAGGCCAGTTCACCTCACTAACAAATTTAACCATCGATGGCTTAGTAGAAGCAAAAGTAGAAGCAGTAGTAGCATCAACAGCCGTGAGGGGCTTGGATAAACAGCAGCTGGGTTTTGACATGCCGATGGCTTCCGATAATCCGCCTCCGTCGCTTAAGGTTTCCCGGGCGCAGGAATGGTTGCTTTCTCCTTCATCGTCACAGTAGTTGCTACTGCAGCAGCTATCCTTCGAGATTGCCTGATAATTTACGGCCGTTCTCAGTTTTAAGGGTTCTTAGGTAAACGCAAATATTCGAGGAATATTGTTCGCCCTCGTGATGTTCAATGTGTATATATATATAGGTATAAGGAGAGAGAGAGTGGAGCAGGTAACCTACTAACCTCTATGATTTCGATCTCGTCGCAGTGAAGTTGGTAAAACAGAAAATTATGTAGCTCATTGAACCAAATCTGTTCTGGTTCATGACTGTATCCAATGGATTGGTTTTCAGCTTTCTTCCTAAGCTCGTCCACGTAAGTTCTTCTGACTTCGCGTATTTTCATTACAACATCGAATAATGTCACGCCCATGTCCTCGACTTGTTCGTGAATAGTTTCATATGCCAATCGTCTCGCGTAACCGTTGAGATAAGAGGAATTATTTTTGTTCCACAAACAAGGATGCTGTCGGTACAATAACACTAAATTACGTTCTTGATTTTCTGACCATTCGTATTCCGGGTCTACATCGTCACAGAAATACATGACGTACTTTTGAGAACCATATTAAATTTCAATGTAGAAGAATACTTCTTTTTCTTCTATCGTTTACAAATGATTTTAATAACATTATTAAATAAATGATAAATAAATATTTTAACCTCGAATTGTGTGATTCAATAAAGAAACCGGTAACACGGTGTATGTTGATAGTAATGTTTCTTTTGTTTCGGTTATAACAGTTCAATTAACCTTAATCTTACACTTTTAATTCATATAACATTACGTAGAGATAACCGGAGAAATTCAAAGATAAAACACGCCACTTTTATACGAAGCTACGTCTATTTAACGAAAATTGAATTACGCCAGTCAGTCGAGTGAAATCTCCAAACTTTGCACGCGTTTACTGGTAGCAGCGTGTGACGTACGCGCGCAGCCAAAGAGGGAAGGAAGTGGTGAAAGAAAAATAAAAGCCCGAGCAAATAGCGTGGTAAAGTTACTTCGTTAACCGAGGGCGATCCTCGACGACGTTCTGCTACTCAGTGTTTAAACTCATTACGTAACCTCATTGTGTCCTTTGCAAATGCGATGACTTTTCTCGTAGTATCCTACCTCTACCCTTTAGAAACCAGTGTGACTTCAGGGCAAAGCGGTTCTCTGTACGAGTCACGCGAGTTCCCCTTTATCAGGCTGGGATAATTCCCTTCGCGTCCTCTTTCTCATCCTCTTATCTGACTTTTGTGCGCGCTTTGGGCGCGATGCCGATCTCGGCAGCGACGTCTCTTTTTCGACGTTTTACTTGTAACTGATCTTCTCGGGGTCCAGTTCCTGGATTCGTCCATCAGGAGAGCTTTCGACCTTCTTTTCGACGACTCTATTCCCGTGCTTGCCACCGTGCCTTTTATTTCCTCTTTTTATCTTCATCCCACACGGCATTCGCGTCGTCCGTCATCTCGTGACTCATTCACGTGGACGTTTTTCTCTCTTTCCGGTCGCGCACACACGCCGTCGTTGCTGCTGCGCCTTTTCCCACCTGACTGCGCGCGTGCGCGCCTTCTTTTATCACTGTCGCGTCGAATTCGGGTCGATCGTTTGACTCTCTCTCTCTCTCTATATATATATTTCGTTCCCGCACAGAGAAGGAGAAATTGGGTCTTTCGCAATCCCCGCCTGCTTTCTTTCTTTCGGTTCTTTTCTCGTACTTTGAGCGCCTTCACGACTCTTTGGCTTTTCGTTATTTTTTCGCGCGACTGCGCGATTGCTGCTCTCTTTGAACTTTGCACGGGGTGGAGTATGCGTTTTATAGGTATATAGCTGGAATATTTTTTCGATTTTAATATTCGACGGAATTGGAAAGATTTTTAATAAAATTTTATCGCTTTTTCGTGAATGGAGAGAAAGAGGATGGAGAATCAAAACGTGATCAAAATTTTTTAAGAGATGTTGTAAAATGATACATGTAGGTTAACAGCTAGAATTAAACTTGTAGTTAAAGTGGAGAGAAATAAGATATTTTATCTTATAAACTAAAAATATAGACTTCTGGAAATAAGTATCCCAGTAGCATAGCAATTATTTTGTCCTTTCCTTACATTTTCAAGGGCTATATATATTTATTTTAAAAGTACATATTTATCCTATAAACTTAACCAGCAACGACTTATTTCTATGTAAATTTGTATAATCACGCAATCTGAGCATCTCTCAAAGTTCAACGGCACTTTGCGCTCGTCACGCGCGTGAAATTTGGGGGGGAGTCAAAAAAAGAGTTGATGGAAAGAGAGAGAAAAAAAGCGAACGCGCAAAAAGGCAAATGATTAATAGCCGTCCTTATTTGAAAAGACAGTATGCAAATAAGACGAGAAAAAGAGGCGCCACCACCACCACCAGCAGCAGTAGCAACAGCAGCAGCAGTTGCCTATCCCTCACCGTTCTCCACGCTCAGTTTTATTAGTTTACTTCGCGTCAAAAGGAGCGTCAGGCGCAAAGTTCACGCCACGCGCGTTAGTAACTAGAGAGCGAGAGAGAGAGAGAGAGAGAGAGAGAGAGAGAGAGAGACAGACAGAAGGACGAAGGGGGGAGTGAAAAGCACGCGCTAGCATAAAACTCGTAAATGTTTCGCGCAAAGTTACAAGCAGAGTACATACACGCGTGAGTATATGCGTATACTTTGTATATATGCGTACCATATGTATATATATATATATATATATAGTTGTGAGGTGAGATGCACGACGTGAAAAGGCTTTAGCTACTACTATATACATTGGGTTTGGAGGGGGAAGAGTTACTCGTGCGCATGGAGCATCGTGTAATCGCTGCAGTCTGCCACTTCGGGAGAGCCCCTGGAATTCCGATGTTCAGGACGCGCGTGTCGAGCGTGCGCGACACGCGTCTCAAAGTCGCGACGAACAGTGCGGATAGAAACTGCCTGCGGAAATTCAACGCTTATTGGCTTCGGAAGCTTTGCTTCGCAGCGCTTGTTCGCTCATTCCACACGCGCTGGGTTGAGTAAGTGTATGTGTCTGTGTGTATATGTATAGTAGTTTGCTGAGTTTTTGGGGGACTTCAAAGGGGTTTGCCGATACTAAAGGGGTTTTTTTAATGATACGAAGAACATTAAACGCGCTTCGCGTGGACTATTTTTTTATTTATTTTGTTTTTTGAGGTTATAATCATAATCGTGTTAGTTTCAATATAAAAGTTCGTTTCTATCAGTTCAAATTATATGATAATGACGTAATTTTGATAAATAGAATCATGAAACTTTTCTTATATTATTTTAATTATTCCCTTTTAAATACTTGACTTAAAAATTCAATATTGAAAATTCAAACATAATAGATTTTCATGCATGTTCTATATAGATCAATCAAACGAGTCCACAACAACGAATCAAAATAATCTTATCGTGATGGCAGATTTCATTCATCACCTTTATAAGAGGAGACTCAAAAAATATTTTAGACTTCATTACTGTACTTTTTATTAACATTATACCTTTCAGAAAGCATAATATATTATTTATAAATCGGAACAGCATTTATTGTATAATTAAATTATTAGATACAAAATTTTAATCAATTGGGATATTGAATAATTTAATGATTATTTTATTGATATACTCAAATGCACGTATAAATAATTTAATTAATTCCTATATCAAAATATTCATTTTATATCAGAGAACATTTTGAATTTTGACGCTATTCTGACCAGATACTGAACAATCAACCAATCGCATTGCTTCTTTAAATACTTCACAACATCCTGTCATTACTTTTTTAAGAGAGGAATATTACCGGATAGTATAGTTGAGTATAACATTCTTATCAGGAGGGATGTGTGAATATTTTGCGAGATAATATGAGAGTATTAGACCGGAGTTATCGTGGATAGTGAAAAAAATTAAAAGCCGAGGACGACGACGTGACAATAAAGTTTCATAAACGTTTTATGGTTAATGATGCACGCGGTCATTCTAAAATTTTTTTTATCCAGCCTTCAACTTTCACGCCCCGGCGAAATACCGCGTTGTTATAAAAAGTTTGAAAATCATTTTAAACTCGAAGTGTTATGGCCGTTCGTTTTATCTATCCAGGATTTAACGCTATATTCCCTTACTTTTAATAGAGCGATAAAAAAATCAATGTAAAGCCTAATAAGTTTTAAACAAAAGAATGCGTATATATTAATTTAATATAACTTCCTCGGTAACGTTCCACTCTCGCTGTTCAAGTTCAGCGATAGCAAATAAAGCGTTCTAAATAGTATGTGTTTCACTTTACCGAGAATCAAGGATGGAAAAAAAAAATCACAGTGAATCCTCATGTTTAAAGATGAGAAACCCATTGATAACCGCGCGCGCGCGCAAATCCAACGTTGGTACAACACAGCAGGTCGATAATGGGAGGCGAGAGGGAGGAGAAATTTTGCCCCTGTTCTCTTCCCCCATTCCCCTCTGCTACAAACTCTGCCGCTTCGGGGGCGGAGGGGGAGGGAGGAAGGCAATTCGTAGTTTCCGCAAGTTCGCCAAAACGCCGTTGACCGTCACGTCCGGCACACGCGCGCGTCGTTCTATATCCCATATATATATACACGCAGGTCCACTACTACTACGTAGGGAAGGAAAATCCCCGGTCCGATATTCGATATTCGAATAGCGCTAGGAGGTCGAGAGGAGAGGAAAAGTAGGCGATATCGGGCCGTGCAATCGCGCGTAAACGCTGGGGATTTTTTAAAAAATTCCGAACCTCCGCACCACTACGAGAATATAGCCAAGCGCAAATTCCGATCGTTGTTATACCTCCCTTCTCTTCTCGGTCACTTCGCTACACCGTCACGTGCCGCTAGTCCTTTCTCTATACTCGTGGGTCTGCGTACGGCCTACGAATATAGAGAAGAGCGGTGATAAAAATTTTTTTATACCGGCATTATGTTGCTGGACCTGATGGGATTCCAAGCTCGTACGCGCCTGCGCGTATGTGTGTGTATATATAAAGGTGCTCCGGTTTCAAAAGGTTAACGACGCGTAACCTTACACGGCCGCACGGCGCTTATACGACTGAAAGTGGAAAGTATTATGTGAGCCTTAAAAATTAATCAAGTCTGAATGATTTAGAAGTTATGCGTTATCGTCGGCGTTAGATTGTAAGGTGCAAGTAGTATAAGTCAGATATCGGTCAGACATCTATATTATCTTTGAATTGTTACCATAATGTTAAAGCTTTTCTCTTAACTCTGTAAAAAATAAAAAGATTATCGTAATAACTAACATTCAACCGTCAATGTTAACTTTTTTTCTCTATTATTTAAATTAGTACTATACGGCGACAACCTTCCGAGATTAATCTTGTTTCTCGGCAACCCTAAACGCACACTTTTTCATTTCAAAGTAGACGCGTTAGTTTGTTTTTTCGACTCCTATATATATAGTTTGTCGCTGTTCGTCAAAGTGTACACGCGCAAACAAACAAACCGCCAACGGACTAATCTTCTCTGGCAGTTGGATGTCCCTTTCTGACGCGCTTGGTATTGCACTACGCGTTTGTACGTTGTATACCTGTGCAAACAGAACCGACTGCTCGTATTGACGACGACTGGTTTTCTATGTGCCCACTTCTCCCTTAAAGGTTTTGGGTCACGTGAAAGTTAACACACATTTACACATAAAGGTATAGAGTTAATGGAATAATTCGAGTGGGTGTAGTGAGTATTTGGTGCGATGTCTTTCTGAAAAATAGTGTGCAGTGGTTCTGCTATGTTTGAATGCTGCTTGTACGGTTTACTTCGGCGCGTGTTGGTAGTGACATGATTGGTAAAGTACTCAAAAGCAAGACAAACTGAAAATGGAATTGGAAACAAAACAGCAGTTAAATGATTTTATTATAATAAAAGGTTAATAGGGTCATGAAATTGTTTTGTCAGTATTGTTTGTAATATTAACTATGTAGACACAGCAATATTGCGTTAATTTGTTCTTTGAAAATTATAAAGCTTTTCGAAGTTAGATTTTAGCAGCACAAATAGTTAATTAAGTATTGCAAAGTATTTAATTATAAGTTTGTTTCTGTATAAGTATAAGTAAAATAAATCATTTAGCAAAAAATTTACTTTTGTGCTAGCGTGTATACGTATAAATTGTAGAACACGTTATTTCGGTGTTTTTTCTGCTTATAATTATTTAAGAAAAAAGAAACCTATAATATTAACCAATACTCTATAATTTACTCTCTTCCTATAATTTTTGAACAAAAATATACTTGATTTAAAAAAAGTCAAATAACACGCGCACCACGAAGGTCTCCTACTACACACGTCCACTTTCATATTTTTTCTCGGTGTTTTTTTATGTAAAAAATTTTTCAAAGCTAAAAAACTATTGTACTGATAAATATTATGAAACTTTTCTCTTTGTAAGAAAGTTAAAACCAAAAAACAACACGTTCTACACGTTCATGTGTATAACAAGAAAGTACGCCACTCGCGTACTATGCAAGCTTCCACAACCAAAGCAGCATCGTATATATACCTACCCAAAGTCACAAGGCCGTCGACGACGCGAACACGTGACAGCAACGGTGGTAGCGTTGATTTTCGCGCTTGACTGACGTTTCATTCGTCGCCGTTTGGAGAATACCGAGGAGTAAAGAGAGGATGAAACGGGCTTCGTTGCGACGGCTTCTTATTCCGCTGACTTTGCGTTCGGGGATGGAGGTACGCGCGCGGTTAGACTGTGTGACTGTGGAATTTCTGAAATTTGGAAATCAACGTTGTCAAGCTTAGTGAAGGAGAAATTTTGAACAATATTTTCCACCTCGAATTCTCTCGGTTTTCCATGTATTTTCTTTCTTTCTTTTTCTCGGATTCGATATATTTCATGTTCTGTATTTATCTTTGTCCGTTATAAATTGTTTCGACTATTCTGAAAATTTCACAAATAAAGATTTTTTATATTTAATCATCTAGACATATGATTGATTTCATTTTTTGGAAAAAAAAGATATCATTTCATGTATATTTTAACTATTTCTTTTTAAAAATTTATACAACACCTTTGATGATACTTCATTTTATCGCATCAATTTTATATTCAATGACAGTATAAACTTTTGTTACTACGCTAAAATGCTCGTCAAATATATTTTTTTGTACCCCCATCATCAAAAAGCGATTTCAATAAATCTGGATAAAATTGAAAAATCAGTATAGCGTATATATAAAACCCCTCCTGTCCTTTGAAATTCAATACCTTGTTACCTGTAAAAGCCAAAAGTGAAAATGGTTAAATGATAAAAACACACAAATCTTCACTTTGCCACAACCTCCCCCCCCCCCAATTACACTGAAAAAAAAGTTAGGGTGCGCAAAAAAGCGAAAAGTACATACACACATATACCCAGCAGCAGCAGTAAAGCACTATCAAGCAAAGCAATAGACGGTAGGAAACGAACTCACTCTCTCTCTCTTGATGTTTGCACTTAATCACGAGGTGCCGTGGGTACTGCCACGTGTGTTACTTCGCGTTTGAATTGCCAGTCCCGCAGGCAGATTAGACGCGCTCGTACTCGTTGGGGAAGGATGAAGAGAGGCTGCAAGTCTGCTATGTATACTTTGTTAGCTGCCGCGGGAGCAGAAGGAGTTGCTACTGCTGTCGATGCGGGTCCGTCCTACGACGACGCCGATGCTGTGCTTGAGTTTCTGGCGCGCGACGGCGGTGGTAAATAAGGAACCTGGGGCAGTCGAGGGAACCAATTACCCTCGTTTCACTGATGACGGCTAAGTTGGAGTGTGTGTCTTTTTCGCTGCTGGGGGTTATAGAGAATAAAAATCTGATTTCAAAGGGATTATTTCAAGATATGGCTGTTACGTTTCTTCTTTATTTTTCTAGATTATTTAATATTTGATCTTACTTGTCATGGTTATTTATTATCGTTTTGAAAAATAAAATAAATTCTGTATATGATGAATGTATATTAAAATATTTTTGAAAATACGATATATGGTAGAAATTTTTTTTTTATTAAAAAATACCGTTATATTATTGAATACATATTCCAACTATATATAATTTCTGCATTCGGAATATATTTATTCGACGTAATCAATAACCGGCGCACTACACTCGAGCTACACGATGGGGAATTCGAATGCAGAATTCACAAAGAGACGCTGCTGCTGCTGCTGGGCTCGCGAGAGTAAAGAAAACCGCGTGGAATGCGAGAAAATACTCGGGATATTTTGATCTCTCCGAGGCATTTTCAGTCGAATAAGTTGGCGTTTTCTCTCTTATATTTTCAGGTATACTCGCGGCGTTCTCGGATATGGAAACTGTCTTATTGGCCTGTATCTCCACACTGCTGCCTCTGATCGTCGCCTTGGGAATAGCATTTGGCATCAGGTAAGGCCGCCTCACCCTAATATATATATATACATCCAACCGTTTGCGTTGTTCTCCTTCGAATTCCCTTTTCGCACTTTTGAATTCCCAAACATTATTCCAGAGCTAAATTATGCAAAGTGAGTGTAAACGGTTTGCATTATCTTTACAACTTCAGCGCGTGTGTATACCATATATAATTCATAAGTGATAAACTCGAGGTTTCTTCCAACTAAAAGTAACTCGGTTGAAAATTTTACTCTCTGAAATCAGCTTTTCGAGATACCAAATAATCCATGTTCACCTACATAATAAATTCCCCCTCACTGAATTTTCCATATTTGAATTTGCTACACGTTACACGGTAATCCTCTACTGATGAACGTTAAATATTCAGTATAATCCTATGAAAGTAGATCCATTCGAACACCTGTTAAACAAAAAGCGCTTACGCGTTCGCTCATCTTTCGCGTTCACGCAATTAAAAGTAAAATCTTAAAAGAAAAGAAAAAAAAAGCCGAGAAGATTTATTTAACGCTCGTTCTAGAATAAAAAGTTTTTACGAGCACTGAGAGCGCATATATAAAAACAAATAAGCTTAACAAACGCGCGTGCACCTCTTTTCATTTATTTGATTCCGTTCTCTTAGAGCAGAAGACAAAGGCATTCTTCCCATTTAGCTCTCGCGCGCACTCACTCCGCGTAAATTCCCCGTTTTATTTTTCTCCCCTCTCTTTCCACGCGACCCGTACGGGAAGTACGTCGTTGCGCATTAAATTCCAATCTGCCGTCGTGCGCGTTCTCTCTCTCTCTCTCTCTTTACCTCTCGCTTATACGGGCTGTGCGTCCTTCACTTGCACGCTGTGTGCGCTCTTAAAAAGAAAAGAAATAAGAGTACGCAGCGTAGGTATAACGTTATATATATCTGCAGCGGCGACGAAAAATTAACGCACCTTCTCGCGCTGCTTTTTCGCTGCCGTGTTCTATCTCGCTCGTTTCGCGGATAATACACGCGAACAGTGGCGGTCGCGAACAAAGTGAGAAGCGAGCTTTTAGCGAGATGAGCGAATTACGACGACCACCATGTGCGTATATGCTCGAGAGGAACTTTGATGAGGTGCTCGACGGCCCCTCATAAAAGATTTTAGAGCGACGGTGCAGTGGAAGCCGACGTAGCTCGGTAATCTTATGTGTTGGCTTTTTTTGCGGCTCTTATAGGCGTAGTTAGATGGCACGCACGCATACACACGCTCGGCTTGTCAATCGCGACGACGACGATGTAACGAGAGAGAGAGAGAGAGAGAACCGATGTATACATACGTGACGGACGCGTATAACCACTGATTCAGCGCTATATAGTTGCTCTCCGTGTTTTTTTTTAACGAGCGCACGCACGCGCGCGTATATAGCATAGAGACAAGACTAACGAGAACGACGCCACGAGAATCGTTATAGAGGATTCAGTGATAGTAGCCGCATTTTGGTCCGACGTTACGTACACGTGAACCTTTCATTTCGCACGTGTATATATATGTTTGCTGTTCGACAGCGTGTATGATGGATTTTACGTTTTTTCCGGAATTTTTCAATATTTGCATGGTTTGGGTGGAAGTTTTTTGAGTAGAACATTCCTGCCGAGCTGACCAATTTCTGTGGCGAACAATTAAAAAAAAAATTCGGAAATTTGACGGTACAAATCGCGGTACATGCCTTTAGGTTTGTTGTATATACCACGAAATTACAACGGTTCTCTATAAATCGACGTAAAATCGTTAGTACTTTATGGACATTCACGTTTCTAAATTTTAGCCTACTATTTTATTATATTTTTTTTCAAACCAAACGTGGTTTCATCAAATCCCTTGCATATATTACATTATTACAATACTTCACTCAAAAAATCCCTATATACTCACCGCTTAAAAATCTCAGTTATTTCTCGAACGCAATAAAGCCTAGAGCTAAATTCAATTACCATCGCATACGCATACAGACACCGATCAAAGAATACATGAGCAGTGGGGCAAAGGGTAAATTCGTGTACGTATATACGGATATATAAAGCGCGTACTTATATATAGAAGGGACGGGGGAGCAATAAAAAAAAAACAAAGGGGAGAACTGTAGAAGCTGAGAAATGTGAAAAATTCATGGACCGGAAGGGGAAGAACCATCGTCCGTTTTTGTGTGTGTGTGTGTATATATATATATATATATATATATATATATATGTTTATTGTATGCATTCCAGGCATGTGTGGCGAAAGTACAGAGACAGACGTAGCAGTACGGCAAGTGGCTTGCCATGGTACAGGGGCGTCTGCTCGCGTGACGACACAGCCGAGTCACTGCACCAACGTGGTACCCACTCCAACAGCCAGACCATACAACCGCCCACCCAGATTCTCTCCGCTCAGGATGTGAGTATTTATATATACATATATAGATAGATGTATATATATATATATAGCTATACGTTCATGTATATGGATATGTATATGAGGGCTAGTGTGCATGCTTTGTCGAGCCGCTAAATTTACCGAGATTCATGCTGCTGTTGTTGCTACAGGAGAGAGAAGATAAAATGTATTTTGGTTAGTTAATCAGTCGAAAACAAGCGATTGTACTGTTATAATAAACCTTAGAAGTATGTAATATACTCGAGATGTAAAAAGTGTGGATGGTACGGATAAAAAATATTCACGGCTTATTGGTAATATATAAAGTTATATATTAAAAACGCGAGGTTATTACACTTCAACTGTACGACTTTCTTTACTGCGAGGTAATATCCGTGTAATCGTCCAATATTTATGCTCGAATCCGTGGCTCTGCCGCGTTTAAATCTATTGTTCTCTCCTCGTCGAGCTGCGGTGTAAAAAATACAGGGCGCGCTTGTATTACCCAGCGCTATACGTGGAGGAGAAAGCCGAAACTTTTACAGCTCTTGAAAGACTTGCAATGCATGCAACCCCTCGTGAACTTTCTTCACCTTTTTTATCTCCCTTCTGCAGACTGTATATAAAAATCATAGGGCAATTTTAAAAGA
The DNA here is from genome assembly GCA_036873485.1 of Torymus texanus. Lineage (NCBI taxonomy): Eukaryota > Metazoa > Arthropoda > Insecta > Hymenoptera > Torymidae > Torymus > Torymus texanus. Next base: position 15,297 of record JAYJLV010065438.1, read on the forward strand.
AAAGCACTTGGCCGAAGCGACAAACTCGACGATCTTTTCCTGAAGAAACTTTGTCAGCCGATGACGAAACTTTTTTTCTTCCCTTCTCTTGCTCAGTCTACCGGTAACAAAAAAAAACACGTGATCCTCTAACTATTTGTAACAAACGTCTGTGGCAGATCTATGCTTCTATTTTTCGTTCTTGCGATTACACTCGCCATTCCCCTTCAGAGTTTGCAGATCAGGGATATCCCGGACAGCCACTTTGACTTCTTTTCTTCCTCTACCATACTACACATACATATATACATACCTACACACATACATCTTTATATAAAAGAGGAACTAAAGCGATCCGACGATAGTGGCAGCGCGTTAAAAGTTTGCTGCTGCTACTACTACTACTATACGCCCGCTGGTCTGGCCGTGCGAAGATACGGGTGGGGTTATAGTGAGCCGCGCCGGAAAAACCAATTTCTGAACTCGAGAAACGAAGCCGAATCGCATGGCGTTTCTCTATATACATTGTGTATGGTATGTGTATATATATATATATATATGTATGTATATAAGTACTTTCTACCGGTAGCGGTATAGCAGTAGGATTTTCGATTAACTTGTCGGCTTGCACGGCGCTAGTTTTCTAAAAGTAAACTTGGTAGGAAATTTTTTTAAATCCTACCGTCGTCCGCCTCGTCCAATCCCTGAGTATATGTGTGTATATATACTTGCGTTGGTGTGCATTGTTGGGCACGGTGAGTTAGACTATTACTTATTCATGGAACTAAACCAATGACGGGCTGCGAGGAAACTCAGATTTAGTTGCTGTTTTATCGACTATTTTTGTACTGTTTTTATGAACAATGTCTGCATTTGTTAAATCATTTAGTGCTTTTTGTACATTAATTTGGAATAGCCAAACGGGGAACAAGATTAGATTAGCTTGCATTTACATAGATACATAATATAGATACATGTTAACTTATTATTTGAAAATTTGATGGTCAAATTTTGTGTGTATTTTATTTTTTAACACGATAGTCAGTTTTAGCTATTTTCAAAGATAGCCATTACAGTCAGACGTTAAGAACTAAATAATATACTGAAGAGTAAAGAGTATGAATTAAAAGTGACATCACAGATAATAGAAATGCACAATAGAATATGTAGGTTGACATTCAATATAAAACTATGAAAATTTTAATGATTATCGACTGAATAATTATAATAACAGGTGAATAATAAAATAAAATAAAAATAAATAAAGATAAAAATCCATTCTACTCATCGCTACAATGAATCCATTTTTATGTACAAATTTTTATCATCCACAGTTAAGCACCCAGCGCT
>JAYJLV010065449.1:0-16621 GCA_036873485.1 Torymus texanus
AATAAAAAAAAATTTACGAAAAAAAAAAATTTTTTAATGCCTTATTCTAAGGACTTATTGACCCACCCTCGTATATGCGGCTCGCGAACTTTCGCTATGCGTAAAGCTAGCCTCAAAATCTTAACTAAATGACTAACTGTGGCTCTGACCATTATAACGTATGTTGGTCGCCTGTTTCTTGTACACTGACTAATCGCTAATTTTCATTCTCTTATATACTATCGGACGATATATTAAAGGGGAGAAATGAATCGTTATTAATGTTGAACTCACATCTGTGCTGACATTGCATTTATTTTTGCACTCAAGGTGGTTTCTTTATAATAAATGTTTTAAATGTTATTTCAGCTGAGATTTGTCATACTTTATTATACGTGACAATTTCTCCTTAGTCAGTAATCATCTTTGTTCTCTCCTTAATGTTAGGTAAGAACTATATCTTGATGCATACACAGCTATTATAGTATGTTACATTTTTTTCTATATGATCTCATTACCCGCAAAATCAGCAAACGCAAGGCTCAGCGTACTTAAATATTCGTCGAATACTTTGTCGACTTACTGATGACATCTTGTCCAGTAGCTTAAAAGAAATTACATTGTATTGACATATAAATACGTGACTTCTAAGATAAACAAACTTTCTTCACACTATACACTCTGCACCGAGTCCCACAGCTATCATCGTATCCTGCAGCGATGAAAAAAAGCTTATGAGAAATTTTAAGCTGAACGTGCACATACAATATGACATCATAACGTAATAATTGTGCATCTTTACGGGTGTACGATTGTCAGTATCTCTACATCGTTCAAGCGAAGCTGAAGGGGTGTCTTCATTGCGTGAAAAGTGTATTAATTAAAAACCAAAAAAAATATTCTATGTATGTGTGTGGCAAAAATGTTTCCGCCCCCGACGGTTGAACCGCTGTACGACGAAATCGGAGTACCAGCCGATGAACCACAGGAGGAGGCTCGTCAACGGGTAGTACCTGCGCGGATGAGCCTAACTCTACAAGGACGTCAGCGGCGACGGTATCCAATCCGAAATATAGTAGCGCTTGTTGATGTTGCAGTCCAGCTGTTAATCTGGAAAGACTACTATCGAATTTACAGCTGGTCTCGCGTCGAAGTGTCCTTACTTTTGCAGCGGTATAGTGTAGATACCGATACCTTGTGTTGGCATCAGAGAGGAGACAGTATCGCGGTAAAATATTCTCGTCGACGGCCGCGCGTTTTAGTTCTGTATTATAAAGAAGCAGTGTGGTGTGTGGTGCATCATTGCGATATGTATCTAGAAGAACGACGTCGAGGAAGGAGATTCGTCGTATGATCAAAGGTAAGTCATATAAAAAATTTTCATTTAATATTGGTTAATCAGGGTTATAGAAAGAGAGAGAGAGTGCACAGTATGAACACAGTATGTACACAGCATGTCTTATCACTTACGTCATATATTCATTAAAATTATAAAAAAGTTTTTCAATTACCAATTTATCCGTTATTTATTATTATATTTGCGTTTGTCTTATGAAAACGTAGCTACAGTTTTAAAATCACCGCGATATAACCAAAATTGACAGCATTAACTAATAACAAAATGAAAATGTTTATAGTCAATTTTGGTCATATCGCGGTGATTTTAAAACTGTTGCCACGTTTTCATAAGACAAACGCAAATATAATAATAAATAATGGCCAAATTGTAAATTGAAAAACTTTTTATTTCGTATTTTTATCAATATTAGAAATGAGATAAGAATGAGTCACAGTATGTGCCCAGTGTTTCCTCTCACAGCATGTCTTATCACTTACGTCATATTCATTAAAATTATAAAAAATAAGTTTTTCAATTTCCAAATTATCCGTTATTTATTATTATATTTGCGTTTGTCTTATGAAAACGTAGCTACAGTTTTAAAATCAGCGCGATATAGCCAAAATTGACAGCATTAACTAATAACAAAATGAAAATGTTTATAGTCAATTTTGGTCATATCGCGGTGATTTTAAAACTGTTGCCACGTTTTCATAAGACAAACGCAAATATAATAATAAATAATGGCCAAATTGTAAATTGAAAAACTTTTTATTTCGTATTTTTATCAATATTAGAAATGAGATAAGAATGAGTCACAGTATGTGCCCAGTGTTTCCTCTCACAGCATGTCTTATCACTTACGTCATATTCATTAAAATTATAAAAAATAAGTTTTTCAATTTCCAAATTATCCGTTATTTATTATTATATTTGCGTTTGTCTTATGAAAACGTAGCTACAGTTTTTAAATCACCGCAATATAACCAAAATTGACAGCATTAACTAATAACAAAATGAAAATGTTTATAGTCAATTTTGGTCATATCGCGGGGATTTTAAAACTGTAGCCACGTTTTCATAAGACAAACGCAAATAAAATAATAAATAACGGATAAATTGGTAATTGAAAACCTTTTTTTATAACTTTAATGAATATATGACGTAAGGGAGAAGATATGTGGGGAGAGGGAGCACTGTGTGCTCTCTCTCTCTCTCTCTCTCTCTCTCTCTCTCTCTCTCTCTCTCTCTCTCTCTCTCTCTCTCTTTGTTTCTCCAGCTATACCCTTATGTATGGTGATGTCATATCGCCATAATTTTACCTTACACAGCACTTTGGTGAGCCAAGGCAAGCGTTGACCTGCGTCTGGGGGTCAAGGCTTTGTTTTGACGCTCCAAAGTGCTGTCATAACTACTCCTCCTTCCACCTCCTCTTCTCCTTCCTTTTTCCCTCCCTATAGAGCGGGACCTTTCTTTGAGGAGGACCCCTCAGGCTCTAAGAGCTAAGCCAGGCGGGCTTTCTCCCGCCTAGACTCCTCTCGAGTCGTTGTGGAGAAGGGTCCGAGCTGTGTCCGCCCTTCCACGCCACGTGGGACGACGCCTCTGCAGGCCTCCTCTGCCCTGCAGTCGTCGTACAGCTAGAGCTTACTGACGCAACGTTGGACGCCTCTGCAGGCCTCCTCAGCCCTGCGTTCACGGCAGGACACCGTGCGACAACTCTACTCGCTCACTTCGATCGGCGTTCAATCAACCCGGCGATCAATTCAACACGGCGCTATCGAGGGTACCCCTGCGAGCTTAGACAGCTCGCCTAGCTACAATCAGCGTTGAGCTTCGCTCCGCTGATCACTCTGCGTCCGCAGCGCTTCAAGCGCTCACCACCTTGATGCAGGCAACGCACAACCAGCGCTCAAACGCTTCCTGCGTGCTGCCTCGTCTCACTGCGAGCGACACGCTTGCATCATCTCTTGTATCACTCGTACTAGCAACGTTACTGTCTTGATCAGGCGATTTTTCTTTTTCCGCAATAATATATTCTTCAGGTTCTCTCTCCATTTCTTCTTCTAAGATTTCATCTTTATCATGTCTTCCTAAATTTTGCTCAACATCCATACTTTCCATCCATACTTTCCCATACTTTCACTTGCGTAGGTATCCACTGAATCTTCTCTTTCATTAATTGGAGATTCATATACAGGTTTCGTAACCCTTTTAACTTTAGCGTAATTAATTTTCGACTTATATATACTATTAACTCCATGCAAATTTGTATTACAAAAATAACAATCTTATTATTTTTGTTTATTTGTAGCATTTTCTTACATAAGGCGCATATGATTTTAGGAACCCAATCAATTTCATCATTTTTCATTTCTAATTCACACATGTTCTCATACTGATCTTTAATAGTTTGATTGATTTTTCTTCTATTTTTTGGGGTCTCATACTTGCTACAAATGTAACAAAAACTATTCCGTTTTGCTATACTACGTTCTTGGTCACCAGACCTGAAGTGAAAAATTCTTGTAGCATTATACTCTTCGAAAGCCAAGTTTCCCACTATCGAAGAGCTGCGGTCGCTTGATGACGACGCCTGCGTGCCCGCTTGCTCACCCTGACCAGCCGTCACGACGGGTCGTGAGAGCTGGGCAACATGAAAAATATGTTGGCAGATGCTGGAAGGTTGAGAATATATGCTTATACTTACGTAATTGAATTTCAAAAGCGAGGATTACCTCACATGCATTTGTTATTATTTTTAGATGAAAATGATAAAATTAAACTTCAGAAAAAGTTGATGAACTAATAAGTGCGGAAATTCCAAATGAAGATATTTATCCACATTTATATGACGTTGTAAAACAATTTATGATTCATGGACCTTGTGGAGAACAAAATATGGGTTCTCCTTGTATGAATAAAAATACTCAAAAATGTTCTAATTCTAATAACAAAACGTCTCTCAATTCATCAGGATATCCATTATATATGCGAAGAAATGATGGAAAAAAATAGATTATAAGCGTAAACATTCTAATAAAGTTGCTGATAATCGATTTGTAGTTCCGTACAACCCGTATTTATTGTTAAAATTAAACTCTTACATTAATGTAGAAGTATGTTCAACTGTACAATGTATCAAGTATTTTTTTAAATATTCCCTGGTAACATTTCTTTTGCAAATCTTGTGCAATTTTGCTGCAATTTGTCTGATATTCAGACAAATTGCATCAGACCATAAGTCGTCTGCTTCCGCATTCGATTGTATTTTTGCTGAAGGATGCTTGAGTCAGGCACTGCACAGCAAAATTGCAACAAACTTACAGTATATGTATATCAATTTATTGAGTGCACGTGCGCGTTCAGCAGAATTGTAATGTACGTCAAATAGCGTATGACAGGTACTGCTCAGCAGAAACAAGCCATCTTACTCAATGGCAAGTGCTCCGTGAAGTTGTCCATCCCAAGCTCGTGTGCACAAGAATTGCAATAGAATTGCATGTGCTGGATTGCAACAGATGTCTTGCAAAGGAATGGTCGTAGACTTGTGATAGTTTCAGTGCAATTTACAAGTAAACATTGAGTATACTTTTGCGTTCAACAGAATTGCGTGAGATGTGCATTAAACTGCGTATGACTGTACGTAATACATATTTACTAAAACATGAATATTAAGCATTCATATAAAATTCTTAAACAACTATTTTTAGTGTATATAATTAATTCAAATTTAAATTATTTCGAAGCGCATGCGCAGCGCATCAGTGTGGAAAGAGTCTAAAAGCGAGTCCACGTGCCCCTTGCGCCTGCTCCTTGCGCATCACGAAAAAAAATCGTTGTCCGATATCTAGTATACTGTCACACATGATGTGACCGCGCGTTGACGGCGCGCGCTATCTGGGTTAGGTTTAGCTGTGCTCGTTACGGACAATGAGATTGTTACGACCCGAGTCGGGGTCTAGGAGCAGAAGGGCGCGTCTGCAATAGTCGCCGCGTTGACCAATAGGAATGTAGGATCGTTGCTCAATTAAGCGCTAAAGCGCAAGGAGGTTGCGGGAAGTTTTGAAATAAAGATTCACGAGAGAATTAAAGTTAACTTCAGTTTTATTATATTCAATATTACTTAAGTACTGTTTATCAAGTTTTATATTAACAACATTTAATTACGTAATTGAGACTCGATATAATGGTAACTTGGGAATAAAGTGTCGCGGTGCACGCACTGAGATTAATGTCAGTATGATTAATGTCTTTGATAAATAAATAACAATGGTTAACTGCTAAACTTGGGCGCAACATACACAGTGTATTGCACTGTATAGCAGAATTACCGGCCTAATGCTTGGTAATGGCCCAGCTGGAGAGCTTTTCATGCGCTCGACAGCTTCTGAGCTTGCGGGTGTACATCTCCTCTTTTATATCCTTGACGCGGACCCTGACGAGCAAAGGGAGGGGTCTGTCCCTCTGACGGTGAATGGATGAATTATTCTAAGCCGGTTTCGAGGCTAGTGGCTAGCGAGAACCCCCTCTCTTCTCCTTGCAGTGGGCGTGTTCGCTACGGGCCCTGTGGTGGGGGTAAGGCCAATAAGAAGCATCCTCCCCTTCCCTTCAAGTAGGAGTGGCTTCATCGGAAGAGTCTAGGTCCTTTAAATTCTAAAAATAGATATTTCGCCGAACGGTTTATCCTCTCTTGCAGTAAACAACTCCTGGAAAAGGATGAAAACACTTCTCGGAATTTATATTGTTGTTGCTTCCCTTCTCAATCGTTATTGTATTCCTCGAATTCCTATAAAGAGAGATTTTATCCTTACCTTGAGCGAGCTTTCCCTAGCTAATTAATATGTTTATTACTTAATTATTATATGCCTACTTTAATTATTAAACACCTAAAGGTTTTATTTATTTATTATTTACTATAAGGAATACGTTTCGATGTGTTAAATTCTATTAAACGTCATTATTTAATTATTTCATGATTATTGTTACTAATATAAATTATTGGGTGAGCAATTAATCAATTTTCCTATTTTATTAATTACGATTACTATCCGGAAGCTTAATTTACTCGCTGATTGATAATTTAATTATATAAATTACTTTATGATTTATTTTATGGAAATATCACGGATTTATTGTAGAGTGACCCTAAACGCGATGATAGTCGTTGATACGAACGCAGTTCATAACAAGATAATGTAAATTTGTTACCATATTTATTGACGGTATTCATACCGTCAAGTATATGGCAGCTGTACAATGAATAGACCATTATGTTCAGCTCTTATACATAGCAACAAATACATAGCAACAAACGGTTGGAGAGCCAATTTAGTTATATATATAGTGTTTTCAAGAATTCATTTATTCTGTCTTTAGAATGATTTATATTAATCGGCGTGTATTATGTGTATTTTGAGGTGATTTTGAAGTTTTTCTTTTGGAAACCGTTAGTTGGTGATTTGGAGAGTTGGATTCTAGTAGATTTTCAAGCTCTGGATGGCTTTAGATATTGTGCGCTCTGTTGAGAGACTTGTTTAATTGTAATAGATATTCTTATAGTAATATAAAAGAAGAGGACAATAAAAGAAAGACTGGGCATTATTTTTATGGCATTTATGTCAATTAAAGATGAGTGCTACATTGGAGCAAGTTTGGAATTTTAATGTTCCAAGGTCATCGATTCTTAGAGGGCATTGAGAAACTTCCAAATATTCCTCTAATAACAATGTGGATTAGTGTAGAATGGAATTTCAAACTATGTTTACAAACATTGTCATAAGGAAAAGTTATCCGTTATAACTGCCAAGAATTTATTCAAGAAGCCACTGGAATATAACTTATTTGAGTAAGTCTAATACTAATATTGGTTATAAGAAGTACTATCCATGATATATTATTTGTATACGGGAGTTAGTCTTTGTGATGTATATAGATATATAAGAAACTATTGGATTAAATTAAATTCTTGGAATTAGTTAACCTAATTGAATTATGGGAGTGTAAATACAATTCTACGAATTAATTGGTATTAATACTAATATCATTTTGAAGACCATATCAAATTAAGTGTTTCTGTATTCAACTGATTGTAATTTAAATAATACGATACACCTTTTATAGATTTACCTTCCAAACTTTGTCTTCTTTAAGGTCTGATAAAGGTTATTTGTTCTTGTTGTGGATTCTGGCATCAGAATCAATGGTTGATTTTCTGAAAAGAACTTTAAATGGATCAGGGACATCTTCTAGCAACAGCCTGGAGGTAACAAAAAAGGCGAAGTTGATGGAAGATTTCAATACGCAATTCAGGAACCGCTACGAGGAGGACGCTGATGGACCTTTCCAAGTCCTATTGTTCGATGAAAGAGACAGCTTCAACCTTGGTAATATTCATCCTATGGTAATAGGGAAAAAATTTAGAGTTAGCAATGTTTTTGTAAACAATATTGATAAGTATTCGGATAATAGTATTTCAATTTTGTTTAATTCACCCGGGGATGCTAATAAGTTTATAAATAAAGGTGTTAAGGAATTAGACTCTAATTGGAATGATGGGTCTGAAGTTTGCATCGTTTCAATGCAACGAAATAATTTTTTACGGTTGATTAAAGTTAGCAAGCAATGGAAATGTAATCTAAATCTTTGTTATAAAATTATTTTATACTATAAGACACTAAATCTACACGTAAAATTAATATTAATTTGTATAAACTTGAAGTAAAATAAATTATTTTTTTATTTCGTTGCACTCCAACGTTGCAAACTTCAGACCCATTTGGAATGCGTATATTGCTGATTCAGCCATTCAATTCGTAGGGATTGCTAGGGACATTCCAAGGGAATTTGATAAGACTGACATTCTCGAAGGGATTCTAGAAGACAAAGTGAAGGATTCGATTGTGGACATAGTTAGAATCAAAAAAGGAATAATATTATTCTTGATAAGACAGATGATAGGTTAGAAGAAGACAACTTAGTAGATACTGATTCTGTAAAAATTATTTTCAAAAATGAGTTGCCTGCTAGTATTTATATTAACTTTTGTTATAGGAAGGTATAAAAATTTATTCCTCAAGTAAGACGTTATTTGAAATGTAAATCTGAGTTTAGGTGTGTTAACTGTGGTAATAAACAGTGTAATAACTCTGGTTGCGAATTTGATAGTAAATGTATCAATTGTGGTGGAAAACATAAAGTTTCGGATAATACTTGCCCTTTATTTAAATTTCACAAGGAAGTTAATAAAGTCAAAGTTCTATTTAATAAAAATCATTCCGAAGCTCTTGTAATTGTTAAAAATAGAATTATTAAGAAATATAAGTCTGATAATCAAAATGACTCAAATAGTTCTACTGGGAAAATTGTTAATTCTTTGAACTTAGATATTACTGTGGTACCATTTAAAAATAATAAGGATAATATTCCGAAAGCAAATAGTACTCTTATTATGCCGGGTCAGGGTAATACAGAATTAATTAATGATGAAATAATTAAAGCTGAATGTAATAAATTTTCCATTAATGCTCTGCAAAATCACTCAGAATATATTTTAGAGTTTCTTACTAATCATCTCGGTGAAATCCATGAAATTATTAAAGAATTTAAGCACAGGGAAATTAATCACTTTGGTTGTGTCAGAATTATTAATAACGAGTCTGAAGGGAATATGAATTTAGAAAGTCAAGATTGTAACATGAGTGGGGAACCGAATCATTGTAATAACAGATACATTATTTTAGATAAATTAGTATATATTGAGTTATAATAGATTGCATTACTTCTTTAAGTTAGTTATTTGATAAATGAATTTAATTAGTATGGAATTATAGATATCTATTTGTAATAATGAAAATAATAAACTGGAATATCAATGGCCTATCTGGCAATTGGGTAGAAATATTAGTATTGGCTAAAGACTATGATAATGAAATTAATTTTAGGGATGTTTATGTTATCTTTAATAAAAATGTTAAAGCATATATGATTGACTATGTTGACTATTATGATTTTAATAAGGGCTTAAAAGGTAGGAAATATTTGGCTTTGAATGATAATTTTGATTTCAAACCTTGATTTACATATTTTGAACTAGATAGGAAAAGGATTACTATTATTAATAAAATCAGATCCAATCATACTAGAACTAAGGAGCACCTTTATAAGAAAAACATTGTCAACTCTGAATTTTGTGAGTGTGAAGGGATTCAAACTGTTGATCATCTGATATGGGAATGTCGAGGTTCATCGGTCCATAGAGAGTCCCTTGTGCGGTTTCTGAATTCGAAAGGAATTATGAGATATGACGATATTTGTACTATCTTTAATAGAAGTAGTATGAATGTTGTTCTTAGATTAGTAGCCTTTATATTAACTAATGGTATTATTATTTAATGTCTTTCTTACTGATATCATCTTTACCTGTGTGTAATATTCAGAGATATATTGAGTAATAGATATCAGGGCAAGATAGTTATAAATAATACATATTTAAAAATTTATTTTTGTTACATATTAAGTATTACCTTTATTGGATTACAAGTTATTCCATGATAATGGTAGTGATATCATGGAATAAGTTGGAATTAGAAGATAAGTTATTATATTGAAATAACAAGTTTAAAATTGTTTTATTACATTTATTGTTAAATATGTTGATAGTTTCCAATTAGATATTGAAAATTGTATTTCTAGCTCTTATAACTTTAATAGGTAAGTAATTATTTTGAAAATTGATTTATTTGCTTTATTTTGTATTATAAGGAATTCATGGATAGTCATATAATTGATATTGGTTGAAGACTGACTCTATAGAAACCTCCTAAGTATTATATACTTTAAGGATATATATATATATATTTGGCAGTTTCCACGGGGAGAGATCAGAAGGATTCCCCGCTGCCACTTCCCGCGCGTCACGGGAACTTATCGCGCTCGAGGGCCAAGGAGTGAGGACTGGGGGAAGAAAAGACACGACTCACGAACTAAAATCAACACTCAATTTTATTTATGGCTTAACGCTCGCGGGGTACTCCACGCACGGAGTTTGCGCACCCGCACACACACCTTTCGTACTCGAGGGCCGCTGCCCTCGCTAAAACGGCTACAGAGATCAACGCGCGGTCTAACGCTCACACACGGCACTCCGGCTGCCCAGGACGCGGGCGCAGCCTTTGCACACTCACACACAGACAGCCCCGCGGGCTACGCTACACCCGTTGCACGCGCACACTCTGACAATCGAGCGGCGCGATGCACACTCGGCTACGCGCTTACTCCAAAAACACACTTATCACCTTACGCTACGCGCGACAAGAAAACGATTACACGACGCTTCCACTTACGCACGCGACAATTACACAAAATACGCGACTTAACGACGCACGCGATAATTACGCAAACTACGCAACTTACATACGCACGCGATACGGAGAGAGAGAGAGACACAGCGCGGATCGGCACGGGTTACCAGCTCGCCGGCCGAGTCCAGAGTGACGAAAAATGGCTGCTTCGCTGTGGGTCTCGCTGCGCGCTTGGCGGGAAAACAAGAGCTGAAGCCAGCTTTTGGCGCGAACCGGAACCCTAGAAAAGGAGTCGCGGAGTCAGCTCTTGTTTCCGCCTGCGCGCCTGCGCACGCATGCGCGGTGGCTCGTCCGCCACATATATGTATATACTAGTATAGTATATACAAGCAGTATATAGAAAAATAAATTTGAGAAGAATCTCAGTGTATTTCAACCTGTGATTAATAACAAGCTTTTTATTATATTTATGGACTGCTAATATTTTATATATTATACTAAGTAGCCTATATAGGTATAGAGATAATAGATTACGACTGTGCGTCTATTAAGAAGAGAACTTCGAGGACAACTCATAGATGTCATTGGAGAGATCTCAGAAACTTACAAGAAAATATAATAGATGGAGACAGTATACATATATATTACTTTTGCTGGAGAATCTAGAATTTTTGTTCGAGGACATGGCCTGAAGCCGATTCCTCATTAAGGAAGAAAAAAAAAGCAACAAACGGTTAAACATTCCTTTAACCGTTTATCGTGTGCTACTACCTCAAGAAAGAAAAAAAACCGTTTATCTTCTAGAATATTCAGCCTTTCCCAGCTCCATATCCTCAAGATTGAACAATTCGCGAGATAAAAAACGAGCATTATCATAAAATATTGCCGCAGTTGGGTTGTAGTATTTTTGATTTATTATTTATAAATAGCTGCAGAATATTCAAAGATTACTTTTTTTCTGGAAGATATATGCTTATAAAAACCACATGTTTAATACAGGTTAGTTGAAATTTTGTAACTCATTTTTTTTAGATATTTACTAATTATCTTTTATTACATATATGTTACAAATAGCTAAATTTTATGTTTTCAGTTACTTTACAGTAATCGCAGAACTATAGAATTTATGAACATTTAGATTTAGTTGTAAACTGGACTAATTAAGAATTTCTAATTGAGAAGAGGTTTTCTCTAAGCAGAATCTTGGATAACATCTTTATTAAACAAAGTCTGCTTAATATCTCTCTTAAGAAAAGGTTAGTTAATAACTTTTAGTATTATACTTCTAATCTAATTAGTTCACATACAATTACAATTGTATTTTGGTTAATTTCATAATATTTGTATTTATATTGCTGAATACCTTTTTATAATTTGTATCAGTTTATTTAGTTTTAAAATGTACCAGAAATTTGAATAAAAATGAAAAATATTATAATTCTTTTCTTTTTATTGCAACCATATAATGTTTAATAATATGAAAATATTATTTTATTAAATTATAAACATTGCATCTTATGTTAGATAATAGTACTGCTATGAATATTGCAATAGCATGGTAGGCCTTGCATTGTTATTGATATTTTTGTACATATAGTATTGTGACGGAGAAATGACTCCGCACACACACACACAAATATGCGCAAGCGTGTACACGTACACACACGCACGCATTTTCAACGTATAAGAAGATAGCCATCGACCGAGACGATGAGCGAAGCAGCAGGAGCCGCACGCGAGCGACATGCTAGAATCGACGACACAAACAGAGGATTAGAGAAAGAGAGAGAGAGAGAGAGAGAGAGAGAGGAAAGTAAGAGAGACGTTAGGAGAAATTAACAGAAGAAGGAAGAAGATTTGGGTCAGTTCAAGCTTGAACTCTCTAGCCGCGCACAGCCAGAGCGAAGACCTAAGGTCTAGGGCGGAAGAGTCCTGCTTCCCGACGGAGGGCGAAGGCGACTCGCGCTCTCCTTAATCTCGGGAAAAGTCTCGGTGACAAGCTCAGCCGCAGCGACAAGAACCGATACCGGAGCACGAGAGGAAGAGATTCTGACTCCCAGAATAGAGGAGGCGGGAGTCTAGCGGCCGAGCAACCAGCGGTGCAAGCAACTACCGGGATTACGAGGCCCTGTCGCCGAGAGAAGAGCGTCGTGGTTCCGGACGACGCTGAAACCGCTCCTCTAGTCGGCACCATTCACCCCAGCGATCCGCGGGTTCATCGCCATCGACCACAGAGTAAGTCACGCCTCCTGTAAGCGTCGGCGGACGGGCGGCTGCTGACAACGTGTACGCAGCCCGCTCCCTCTTGACCTCTCTCTCTCGATCATAATCGCTACACACCTAGCCGCGCACAACGATAACACACACTTATCCCCTTACCAAGCGCAGCTACTTAAGCTATGTAACAGCGAGCGAAGCGCGGCCGCGGAAGCGCGAATCGCACCGAGCAAGCTACTTTGTACTAGAATCGGAGTGATTAATAAACGAACTCGTCGTTGTAAGAGAGACTCGTAGTTATTTCATATGTCACACCCTTTGCATCCTGCATGATTTCCCGCGTAGTGTATTAATCAAAGCGACGCCCCAGGTAAGCTACACATCGCCCTTAGGGACTCACGGCCCTTAGTTGGGTAGAGGCGAACAGCCACCTCCTGTCCTCGTCTTTGTCGACGGGCGGATTGACCGCTCACTACTCCTACCTGGGAGGGAGTTAGCTAGACGGATCGCTCTTCCAGCGAATCCATAGTCGCGGTCGAGATGCCATGTCACAATGGCGCCCAACGATAGATAAATTAATAGAAAAGAATATAGAAAATGTAAGAATAAATAATATAAATGATGAAAAGAATAGAAAAACGTGTAAATAAATAATAATGGAATATATAAAGAATCGAGAAACGAATAGAATATATACGTAGAAAAATATTTAGAATACGCGCGTGGAACATATCACGTCACAATTTGTTTAAAAATAAAGATAAAATACGAAAATTAAAATTCGAAGCAATGGATGCAAAGGGAAATAAAAAATTATCATTATAGAACAATTTTGTTAGCAAATTATTATATCAGTCTGTAACGGTAGCTCCTCCCGGGCCGTGTGCTTAAGGAGGTTTACCAGGATTCGGGTTTAGGAGGATAGGGTGGCTTAACAAGACGTAGACTCGAATTAAACAATAAAGATAACAAAGTTTATTACAACAAGATTAATACAAAGTCAACCAAAGATGCGCCTGCTCCTTGTCGTCGTTAAGCCGCCTGAAACAAATGTCAGAAAACGCACTTACTACGGGTGATTCACAAGTATCATGCGCTATTATGCTAATATCCGCGACGCGTAAGCCCTCTCGCGGAGAACGTCGAAAGAAAAAGCGGAGAGGTCAGTCGTACCCACACCGCCACCTCAACACGTGTGCTCACGTCGCGGAGTGCAATGTTCCGGAATTCTAGCGTCAGCCTGGATTCCAAGAACTAATCGGAGGACACGTGTGCTCACGAGGCCTCCTTTAGTCTCGGCTTGTCGGATTCCTCTCGTCTCTTCCCCATGTGCTCACGATCGAAGAGTCGGGCCGAATTCCGGTGTTCCTCTGGTCTACGTTCTCGGTCTAACACGTGTGCTCACGTCGCCTAGGCTAAGGATCTTGATATCCCGACACACTCCGCTTATCCACGTGTGCTCACGAAGATAAGCTGAGCGAGCGGTTCCCTGGTTTGTCAGTCACGCCCTCTACCCCAGACTTCCAGGTACACGTGAGCTCACGTCGCACCCGGGAGCCGACGTAGACCGGACACGCTTTGCTCCTGACGCCGTGTGCACACGACGGCAAGATCAACAGTGCGTCTACGGGAGAGTGTGTCCATCTAGGTCCGTCGTATAGTCTATGGCCGGGGTGAAACAGGACGAGGCGTAATGGACGGTTACAACGTGAACTCTAGGAGTGACGTGGGATGCTGGTTTTACTGACTCGTGTGCTCACGATGCCAGAGGCTAACGGGAATACTGGTTTAGGAACTGGAACTGGAATTGGGAACGGTCAAAAGAGTTCTCCCTTAATAGAGATAGATATATAGAAATATATTATTGTAACTCGATGGTAATCCATACCACGCAAAATTTTATTGCGCAAGCAGTAAGTATTTAATCGGCACAATAAAATCAAAACTATCTCTTGACGGCCCTTAATAGAATATTGTACAAATAAGCCCAAGTATCGACGATTACGGAATCGCGACTAGCTAAACGTAAATTATATTCATCAACGAGATTGAGATAACTAATCAAACAATTTTTTTTAAACAAACAATTATAGGCATCAAAAAAATAATAAAATATTTACGTTGAAATTCAGTAACGGTAACGAGTCGATTACCAAAATAAGTTTATACACCAAAATGGCAAGCGGAGTAGACCACATATTAAAAGCAAGTATTGACGAATTTCTGACCTCAGTACAAGAAGACGTACTAGACGAAACACTAGATACATTACTACTCGACAAGTATGGTTCGTTAGCAGAGAGATTAGCGAGACTTAGACGCAGATTAGAAGGAAAAAGCGAGGAAAACGATTTTAATGTAAATCTTGAGGAAACTCCGGATAGGACCGAGGAAGAAAAAGACAACATTCGAGCGGATCGCGCAACAAGCATAACGCAATGGCTTTATAAATATAAAACACCACAATCACCCTCAGAAACAGACGATCCCTCGATAGAACAGACAGCGTTTACAGAAGCAAACATCACACACCGTAAAATACGTACAGCACCGCGAGTCCCAGTCTCAGTGCATAATAAAACAAGTATAGCATCAGAAATAGAAAACGCAAATATCCGAAGACCACGAACCGTGCAAACCATCGCAATGTTAGAAGTAGATTTAGGGGGAGGTCAGAAAATTAAAATCCCCGAGCAGGTCATAAACTACTACGCATCAATACCGAATGAATCGCAGGAAAACGAATTAATTCAAGAAGTATTGTGCGAGCAAACGTCAGGTTTAGTCAATAGTGCACTGAAAAACTTTTGGTGGAACTCACGGCGACATCATAGTGCAACAGCAGCGCTTTTAGTTTGGTGCAGCAGTTATCCCAAATCAGCGTAACTGTTGTTCCAAGTACTACGGTCGTCTGTTCTACTATTATATGGTGCAACGGTACAACGTCATAAATAATTACAAAAAATTTAATTTGTAACTAATTGCCCTGTAAGAATATTCTACATCGTATCATTCGCACCGTAGCTATTTACGTCTAGGTACTAATACTCTAGACTACTAGATGTTTGCGGTAGCCGATTATGGTGTCCGGGTAGACCGCTCCATACTTTTTGGCTCTACGGATCGATACTCATTGGAGGTGTAGTCTAAATGTTTGGGGTATCCGATGACGGTGTCCAGGTAGTGCGCTACGTAGTTTTTTGGGTCTAGGTTTCGATTCTCATTAAAGGTGTAGTCTAGGTGTTTCGAGTAGCCGATGACGGTGTCCAGGTAGTGCGCTCTGTATCTTCCCGCGTTTAGGTTTCAAAAAGTTTAAAAAAGCAAAAACCTACGGAGCGCACTACCTGGACATCGTCATCGGCTACCCCAAACATCTAGACAACACCTCCGATAAGTATCGACACCTAGAACCAATAAACTACGGAGCGCACTATCTGGACATCGTCATCGGCTACCTCACACACCTAGACTATACTTCCGATGAGTATCGATACCTAGACCCAAAAAACTACGGAGCGCCCTACCTGGACACCGTCATCGGCTACCTCACACACCTAGAATATACTTCCGATGAGTATCGACACCTAGACCCAAAAAACTACGGAGCGCCCTACCTGGACACCGTCATCGGCTACCCCAAACATCTAGACTACACCTCCGAAGACTATTAATACCTAGACGTAAATAGCTACGGTGCGAATGATACGATGTATCGACGCCTCCTATTTATAAAGTCCCATCCCAGATGTCAATGCAATAAGATTTTAACTCACCCTTTCGTGCAACA
>JAYJLV010065470.1:0-16619 GCA_036873485.1 Torymus texanus
CAAGTATCGCGACTCATCTCGTTTCTCCCGATCTTACATATAAGTTTGAACATTAAAACCTGTTTTTCTCAGAAACTCAAAAAGTGGACTTATTCGGTTATGCCATGAAACCACAGATATATGTAGAAAAGTATGTATATACTTACGCCTGGAGGAATGCCTCGATCTTAGGATAGGCAACGGCACGGCTACGTCGATGTAGCAACCCCTTTAGCTGGGGTTCAGCTTTACTCGGCAATTCCCAAGCGAGCGCAGCCGTCAGACCCAGCACAAGATCACCGTCGCGCGCGTAAGCCCCAATCGTCAGACAGTAAACCAGCTGCGAAGATAAGAATTTCACGCGTATATATATATATCTATATCGACAAGCTTCTTACACCTCTGTTAGTTTATTATACCAATACACACACATGTGTAGTGTCAATCACATCATCATACCTGTACATTGCTGCCTTGGGGAAAGATGAGGTAACGTTTGCGACGGGCGAGTTGATGCTCACCTGCGAGTAGACGCGCCAGGAGAACACACACGAGGATGTACAACCTCTTCATCCTTCTGCGTAATAATGAGCATTTCACGAAGGAGAGTGACCGACGAGGTGACGGAACGCCAGATAACGGCACATGATAACAACCTGATGCTATATAGTGGATTTTTCCGACAGACGTCTATAACTCGCTGGATAAACAGCCGCCGAGTCTACAGAGTCGTCTAGGCTTTGTTTACACTACACCGCTGTGTGTATGTGTATGTAACCGCTGATGCACCCGTTTCGTATATTCATTCGAACTTTTTTTTTTTGCTTCTTCGATTCTTTGAAATTTTTTAAACGTTTGGGGTTATTCAGACTTTTATGCTATTATTTGGCTTAATTATCGGTGACGAATAATTGTAGACTTAAAAATAAAAGCGCGTCGAGCGCGCTCGTGAATTAGTGACGTAAAATTAATTGCCTCAAACAGAGTAGAATATAGAAAAGAACGTAATGAAATGAATATATATATAGATATATTATATATATGTCAGTGGATTGAAGAGAAGAAATCACTTTATTCAACGTCCAACAATACACAGCTCATCCGAGCATTTAATCAAATTAACGAAAATCGAAATACATTCGGAATATTTTCGTCTCGTACTGTTCGCTACCTCACTCGCTTGTTCTCTTCCCTCTCACGAGCATTCTTATGAACGGGTGTGCACTATACTGGCTGACAGAGAGAGAGAGAGAGAGAGAGCTGTGCTAATGATTATCGGTTGGAATGCATGTGCGGGAATTTTCAGTACTCTGTAAACGCATTGAAGCCGATCAAGTGCAGCGGGCAATGATTGGCGTAATTCCCGCACACGAGTGGGTCCAGACCGGTCGACGGCGACGTTCCGTTTCCGCTGCTAGCAGACCTAAAATCAATCCAATTAATACTTTATGCTCACGCTATTGAACAGTCAAATGAGGCACGATTATATAGCGACTTCCAAGCGGCAATATATATATATATATATATATATACGCTAAGGGAGAAGCCGAAAGCCGACTAGCGCTTAGAAGCTTTAATAAACCAGTCGACGTTCTGCTTTGTATATATATACGCGTTCAACTTCCAAGTAGTACGAGTCAATATGACGTGCGCAAGAGCACCATTCGTGTTTACATACGTTCTCTCTAACTGACAATTTCGATGGGATTTCATATTTCATTTTAACGCGTGTATTTTCTTCGCTCTCGTGTGAGCGTTGGATAATTAGCTTTTGATGGAAATCTTGAACGCTTTTGTGATTTTGACTTTTATTTATTTTAAGATGAATTTCGTTCATTTCATATTATACGGTTTATGATTAGTTTATGGATTAAATATTTTTTTTTATAATAATTGTGCTTGATTTAATGACATTATAAAATTAATATTGTTACGAAAAATATGATTTCAACCTACCCAAGCAAAAGATTGATTATTTTTATAAGGACTCCGTCTTTTCCTTGTATTTGCTCCATAACTTGGCAGAGGCTCTTCAACAGACACATTTTACCATTGAATCCATGACTGCAAAGATAAGTGTTGACATATGTTTAGAGAGATATCATATTTATTGAGGGAAATAAACATTAATACATATTCGACAGTTCTGTTGTTGTTTTTTTTATTAAAACAAATAAATAACATTGAAATAATTTTGCAAAGAAGAATACCCTCGAATGGATTGTAATATGGGAAAATAAAGAGAAAATTGAGAGAAAAAGGATGAGCTTTGGTAAAATTAATAGAAAAATAAAAGTTTCATCAGCCATTCAGCAGTAAAAATTGAAATAAAAGTTCTTTGATATTTTTCTATTCACACATGGATAGATTATATTTAATTGAATAAATTTATATGGATTCATCGTGTTTTTTTTGTCAATTTTACAGATTTATTTACTAATCGTTCTGCTCTTAATATGTACCTATCCTCCTTATTACAATTAAGAAAAAAAAAAAAATAAAAATAATTATAACAATATAAATAAATATGTAAAGTACATATTATATACTGATGAAAGAGAATTTTGAAAATATCCGAAAAAGAAACCGGAGCATAGGATAAAATCGGCAAAGAGCTGGTAGCATTTAGCCGTCGTAAATAAGACGTCGATAAGACAGCGAGTGCAAGAGGAGCAGAAAAAGAGTAGATAATACGTATGCAAACTGCAGACTGGTATAGAAAAGAGCATAAGAGGTAAAAAGGCAAAGTGCGGACAGGACATATAGTAAGTACAATGCTAGCGTTCGGGTATAAGGGTAGAACTGCTATGAATGTGGTTCGCAATCGAATTATGCGACTGATACTACATTGTTTGTCTGCCTCCAAGAACGCATATTCCCGCTACATTAGAAATAAAAAAAAGCATCAACGACTCAACGCTTGCCGTCTAGGTAAAAGCTTCTGCAGCAAGCATATCGTGGGTGGCCGCAGTGCGCCATTGGCTGGTGGCCTGTTTCTGCTACTGCGTCGATTCAGCCAAGTGTGTATATGTATGTGTGTATAGAGCGTGTGCATTATTCACAGGGCATTAAACTATTTATTACCTCTCCAGTACGAGTTCCGCGCTGTCCCGAAGATCTCGCGCGGACAGAACTCTAGCTTGCTGCTGTTTCTTCTTACTGGTTGGTAGTTGCCAGCCGACCTTGAAGCCACTCGCATGTGAGAAGATGGTCGTATAAGGGAATGTGGTCACCTTGTAGTTCAGCCGATACTACGTGACGTCGTAGTCAACATACAAATATTTCCCTTTATTTTCCCCCTCTTTCCTTCATCCTTTCCGTACCCCGCCCTTTTCTCACCCACTCTCTTTCTCTCGCTTTCTGACGTCAGACACGCGCACGCGGAAAATACCAGACACAAGGGTAAGGGATATATAAGGGGAGGGGAAAAAAGCTATCCAACTGACGGGTTGTTCTCCCGAAAAATGTTATTTTCTATCGCGTGTACGCTGAATAAAAGGCTAGAGCAGCAGCAGCAGCAGCCGTTGTTGGTTCTTGCGGTAAATCCGTGCCTCTGCTGCTACTATACGCAACTGTGGCTTGTCGCGTGGTGTACGGTTCGGCTGGATCTGGCAAGCCATTTGTCAGGCCGCCCTTGCCATGGTACGCGCCTCTCTCTCTCTCTCTCTCTTTTTCGTGCACAAGCCACTTGCGCGCGCGCGCTTGCACGGACACAAAGGGACGCTGGGTAAATAGCAGAGAGAAAACCGATCGCCTGCAGCGGAAAATATCAATACTTAAATCCAATAGGACTATATATGTATATATATATACGACGTGTCGGCCAAGATTTTTCAATTAGTCATACGGAAAGAGAGAGAGAGAGAGAGAGAGAGAGAGACGCGATGGGTGGGGGGTTAATGTTTCAGGCCAATTCCCCGAGGCCATAATGAATAATGCTGCTCCTTACTACGTAATGAATTCCTAGAAAGAGAGAGAGAGAGAGAGAGAGAGGAAGCCGGGTGCACGATTTGATATAAGAATTCCGAAGGTTACCGCTGATGCGACAGTTGGCGTGGAAAACGAGCGGGAAATGCGCCGTTGGTTCGCGACACTTGGCGTATGCAAAAAAAAAAAACCCGCCTGCGACCGAAATTCCAATAGACGAGCGCACACGTGCGAAAGCTGCTGAGAGTGGAGAGTAATGGAGATCAGATGGTTGGTATGTGTAATATGTATATGTGTGAGTTACTCACGAAAAATGTGCTGCCCTGACGAAAGGCGACGAACCTCTTACGCCTGGTCGTATCAGCTGTGCTCGCCAGTACGAGAATAAGCTGCAGGGCTAAGAGAATAGTAAGGCCTCGGGTAAAACAGCTAGTAGTAGTAGTAGGCGACATCCTGCCGGCTCATCGACGCTGCCAACTGTCTCTCTTCTTCCTTGCCGAAGGCTATTACGTATTTCCTATATTCCGTACCGCCTCTATTTCCTCCTTCGGCCTGGCTGCTGCTGCTGCTACTACTACTGCAAACTTAGTTAAATCCGTTCCGTGAGTTTCGTAGGTAGGGAGTTTGTCGCGTGCGGCCGCTTGGCAATTTATCTTCAACTGCAGTCTCTCTCTCTCTCACTCTCTCTCTGGTCGTCGCCAGAGGGCCCAGTCTGAACGTGTGCCGAGCGGCAATTAGTACCTGCCGTGTGCTCACCGTTAATTCTCTCGCACGTGCGTCGTTCGCGTCCAACTGCTTCATTCGATTAATGCTAGCTTGGATGATGATGCCAAGGAGTGAGTGAGAGAGAGAGAGAGTGTTACTTCCAGCTGAAAGCCAGTTAACGAGTTGTGTATAGCAGTACGCAGGCCCATTCATGCGACACCTACTTTAAAGCCTTATGCTTACGTACTACTACTACTACTACTACTACTCACCTCGTCTTCGAGTAGCCGTTGAATTGCTAAAGGAGCGGACGGACAATGGGCACGAGCAACGTACACGCGAAAGCGCGATCGACGCGCAAAGCGAGCACCGAGCAGCTTACACACCGGGGTATGAAGAAGTTGTTTAAGAAGCGGCCGGAACAATGAATGCCAAGATTTAGCCCCTAAGGCGGTTCCGAATGGATTGGCCTGCTGGATATGCGCAGCCTCTCGTTCCTTCCTTCCTTCCTTCCTTCTTCTTCTTCTTCTTCGTCTTCGTGTGCCTTCTTTTATTCCAACAGCCTTTTGTTCCTGGTGCAAAGAGAGAGAGAGAGAGAGAGAAGCAGAGCTCTATATCCTCGAATTTTACGGCCCTGCGGCGGTAGCAGTGGCTTTACAGCTCGCGTGGCTCGTTACTTCGCCTTTCTGATATCGGCTGTGCAGACGTAGAGACTTTTTCGCGTTTTTAATTACGCGCATACGCACGTGTATATGTGTCTATTTAAAGCAAACTTGATTTATCACGCAGACACGTGGTTATATAAACAGCTGGTAGCTTGCTTTTTTTTTTCTCTTTTTCTCTCTCTCATTCAACTCGATTTCAATGTCCCTCTTCTTTAAGCGGTAGGATGCGAGTGTGTGACGCCTCGACGCTTTTTTCCTTCTTTTTCCCTCTTTTTCGAAGCTGAACGTCGCGTGTACTCAGTCATTAGTGAGCTCTTGTTACTAACGAGTCCACGTGCGTTGCCCTGACCGTGGTTTCTTAGAATCAGGATCGGACGAAAAAAGAGAGAGAGAGGAACGAAATCACGTTTTTTCGACGTCAATGCCCTATGCTCTCTCTCTCACACACACACACACACACACACGAGCTAATGTATTTCATAATTAACGAAATGAAGTCGCGAAAGCGCGTCTATTTGGTTGCCGCTTTGATTTTCACGTTTGCATTTACGTATATTACGCAAGTACGTATGTGTGCACGTGTAATTAACAGGCTGCTTTACGAGAGCCTGAGGCTCTTCGCGACGCATCCTCTCTCTCTCTCTCTCTCTCTCTCTCTCGCTCTCTCTCTCGCTCTCTCTTGCTCTCTGTCGCTCTTCGCATGCGCGCGATTTGCATAATATTTTTTAATGAACATTAAATTTTCGTTTTAATTAATTAGATGGGAGGAGGGATAGAAGGAAGGGAGAAGGTATAGCGCTAGAGTTGATTTTGTTAGCGATGTCTATGTGCGTCGTGTGGTTTTGCTTGGTGCGAAAGGAGGAGAGAAGGTGAACTGCTACTGCGCACCAGCGTGACAGACGAGGTCTATTCAAATAACATAATGCAACGCTACGTTAATGGGCTTTTCAAGAAATTGTATTAGAGATCAGGAAATTATACACGCGTACATTGTCCACAAATAGAGTGCAGCGGTGATTGATGATGCTGAGAGATGTGAATAAATATATATAGTTAATCGTAATCGAAGACTTTCGAGATGCGATCTAAAATTCCAAATCCTTTTGGGCAGGAGGAATAGGTTTTTAGGCAATCTACACCTCGTCTTCCTAGTTCTGCGGCTTTTCTATACTCCTCGTTGATACCAGCCATTCCCCCGTAGTCCGGTCTGTAATAAAAACAAGATGATCGCTTTTTTATTGGCTGTATAGTAACTTAGTATGGCTAATAAAGTGTTATACAATAATCAACAGTGTTAAAAGAGAAGTTTTGTATCTTCACGACTATTCTCAAAGTTTTTGTTTTAATCGTGAAAAAAAAAGACTTGGCTAGCTCAAACTTTTATCTCATATATATACTTTTCGGTAAATTAGATCTTCCTTTCAGACTTTTCCACGCAAAGTTTGATAATATAAGTACGTAATAGAGTCTGAGATTTTTTTTCAGATATCTCTTACTTCTCTTGCTAAATAATTTAAATCTTTAGAAAGAAATTTGAACTTAAACTAGTAATTTGACTATGTCTAGACTTTTTGTCACTGATTACTCAAACTCGCAAAATAGAAAAAATTATTTTTGTGCGATAAATTACATCATAATATTCTAATTTAATTTGGCATTGCACGTTAGCAATTCAATAATCCTTTACTCGAAAATCATTCAATTAAAAATTTTAATTATATATGAAAATGATGTTCCCTTTTTTAAGATATTATGTATAATGAATGAAAAATTGGTTTTGATATTTCTGGAACAAAAAAAATCATATTTAGACGATTCAAAATTTTAAATTACTGTGAAGCTACTCAAAAATTTGTAATGTAAGCGGGATTTTAAAATCTTGACATGCAGTTCTGAAACTCTCGGTATACTCAGTTTCAACCGACCAAAATATATGAGAATACAGTATATAGTCTGGTCCATTGCACAAACTTCTTTCTTTATTGTATGGACCTGTATTATCATAAAAAATTATGAGACCATGATAATATCAAAACAGTCACTTTGAAGATGCTATTGAAACTTACGTGAGTAGCACATGAAGAATTTCGCCTACCAAACCATCATCCTTCAGCGGCGTTTCTGCAACTTCGCATATGCTTCTCAGAAGGCATTCTTTACCTTCTCCACCTCGCCTGCTCTCAAAAAAATATCCTATTATAATCTCTACCTTTATATAGACTTTTATTCTATTCTAACTTCAACTTACCGCTGCAACTCATCTTCAACGAACCGATAGAACACGGTTCTCTCATCAACAACATTTCTGCGTCTCCTACTCGGTGATCGGTTACCAAAGTACTCATTAAAAAAGCTCGCGTTCTGAGGCAGAGGATACTGCGCTTGGAAGTTTTGCCCATAGACCAACACTCGACCTGGCATAGCGATCGGTATAGCACATCCAGCTAGCAGCTGTACAAATAACATAAACAATTATATACGTATACTGTTTAAAGCTCCATGCGCGTACGGTTATTCCTACATCAATAATAATCAAGGGACGATTGTTTCGACGATGGAAAATATATGTAGATTGTCCCGGGGTCAACGCGGATAAACACGAGGCAATTTACGGCAGGCGTGGATGGCAAGCATCGAGCACGGGACAGCAACTGAAAAATCATGAAGCGGCTGAAATTGATTGGGGGGATGGGCGAATAGTAGGTAGTAAACAAGTGAACGTTGAATATAAAAGCCCGCTTGATTAAGTGGATTCTCGATCGCGAGAGCGCGTTATATTTTCCCCTGGTAAAAAGCCAACCCCTACATTTTTATTCCTTCTCTTTCTCTCTCTCTCTCTTTTGGGCAAGTTTCGCATGGTAAGGCAACCTTGCTATATACCACACGCTTGATTTCCGCTCATATTTCAAGTTTAGGAAGAGAAAAAGAGAGAAATTCCCCCTTCTTCGGTTACCGAATATTTCCGAATTTGGCTTTTATAAGCGGGAGGTAGTCAAGCGAGACGTGGGTAAGCGCCATACTGGAAAATAACAAATGCGCGAGGAAGATAAAGGAGAGAAGGAATGAGAGAAAGGTGTTCAAGTTCACTGGCCTTAATTTAATTGAAGACGATCCGAAACCGGGAGAAGTTTTATTTAGTGGTAAAACCGCAGTTAATTGTCATGTCAGCCTAGAGACGGAAGCAGCAGCGGTGGTAGCGTCCGAATCGAATGTTTCTGCGCTTTTCAGGATTCTCTCTCGATCTTCGTTAACTAAAAATAACTACCGTCGACACTTTATCTCGGTGCTAATCTATACCTAGTGTTGAAAGAGCTCCATCCTATATAGCAAAGACATTTATTTCGCTTAATTTTAGAGATCAACTTTGGATAAACTGCGAGAGTTTCTGTTTATCATGTTCTCGTCCTATTAATAAAGTTGTGTGTTACATTTTACTACATAGAACTGGCAAAACACCTGAGCACAACTCGATCGAATTATCCGTCGAAGCTTTAAATGCCTAATTAACGTTCACTTAAATACCTTTGCAGTTGGTCGTTTTATCGGTTGCTCAAACTTTTCCACCGCTGCCGCGAGCGACGACAGGCCTTAGTACTACGAGTTGTTAAATGAGGATTACAGCTTTTAAGGAGTTGTTATACAAATTTTCGAATTACTCGCATTTCATGTATAAAACTTTTATTGCCCGATGAAATATATATATATATATAGAATTCAATTATCTAACGTTTTATTACGAGTGCGGATGTAATCCAAGTTTTATGAGTAAAAATTAATATTCATAATAAAATATTACTGCACGCGTAAAATCTGTTTATGAATCGTTTTAATTGGCATAAAAGGACTTATATTTCGTATAGTTAAAACATTTAATTAAGCTCCCTGCTGCTGTGACAAAATTTAAATAATTAAATCCGGATACACAAACGCGATATCGAAATCAATATATCTTCACTCGGTGTATATATAATCACAGGTCACGCAACTGTAAATCAAAATTAAAGCTCTATTCAAACACGTTCCAGGGATTTGGTAGTAAAAAACGTAGCAGAAAAGAAATTCATGCCGATAGAGAAAATGTATATGAGCTTACCTTCAAAGTACCTCCGAAAGGATAAACCAACGGCGGCGTTACCAGCACGACGTCCCTCTTGCTTCTGAATTTTAATCGTCGACTACTACTTTGACTGTGTTCGATCGAGCATAGCAGCAAGAGCGAAAGAGAGACGAGAGATTTCGAAGGGAAGAACATGTCGGTGCAGAGGACCAGAGAGAGAGAGAGAGAGTTGGATAAAAAAATCTAGACTGATGTTTGCTCGAGCGATGGGAATTTTGTCATCGTTCGGAAGTAGCTCTCTAACATGTGCACAGGCGTACACATACACACAAACGAGAATTCAAGACAGAGCAGCTGGCTGTTGGAAAAGTCGAACGAGGAAAGAGAGAAAAGTCGAGGAGCAAAAGCTCGCTCACGAGATAGAGAGAGAGAGAGAGAGAGAAAGAGAGTAAATAAGTTTGATATTCGCGTGTGTATGTGGAAGTTTGGCTGCGATTTGTCGAGTCGGTCTCGCTTGCTGTGCTACGCCCTTGGCAATATCTGCACTCGGACCACGTGCGCGTTGCGCGGTGCGCGCGCCGGAAAAGAAAGCGCGTCAAAGGCCGAACGCCGGCGGCCGGAGAAGCGACACTCGACATTTTGCCCCGCTCCCGAATTTACATTCAGCACCCGTCTTCTTCTTTTCCTCCGCCTCCTTCTTTCTCACTTGTTTTCTCTCTCTCTCTCTCTCTTTTGCTCCCACGCGCGCGCGCTTCTCTCTGCCAGCGCTAACACCAAGACAAATATCCGTGCGCCGTTACGTTCTCTCTCTTTCTCTGTCTGTCTCTGTGTCTCTCTCTCTCTCCTAGCTCGAAACCTTATGTAACTCCTCCGTGCGCTCGGCCCGGGGAATTACATTCCTCCGCTAACAAATTTACTCGAATAGCTGCGTGCCGTGTGCTTGGGAGAGCAACTTTACTCTCAGCCACCGTCGCCGTACAAATGCCCGTACCCGCGAACTTTTTACAAACGTCTTTTTTATTGCTTCCACCTACCTCCGACTTCTCCCCCTCTTTCCTTCTCTCTCTCCTTCACAACATTGACAAATATTCAAATCAACTCTCGCGAGTTCGCCGCACTTTGGCCAATCTCTTTAACCGCATGCCGACGTGGAGTGTGTTCCTCGTCTACTCTCATGGTTATTATCCATTTGGCGTGCGGTAAAAGAAAATGTTTTGTGTAAAGAGCTTTGAGAGATAGTGGAATTAATTCTTTGTATTTCAAAAAGGTTATTTATTTATTTTTTATTATTCTTTGACTGAATTGAATGACATTAGTTTGAGTTGTATTAAGAAAGAAAAAATTCAATAGAATATATTTACCGTCTTTCTGCCAAGAAGCTGATTTGTAGAAATCACATTTCACATTTCGCAATTGAATAGATAAAATATTAAATTAATCTTATCATTTTGCTCCTCTTAAATTTATTATTTGCCGGAAAAGCTAAAATTATAAAAAATGTGTTAAATTAAATTAATTCTTAAAATTAATATTATAAATTAAAAATTTCGTTTCCGCAAAGTTTAAAAAGTTAAAGTTCCATTGTAGAAAAGGAGAATCTCTTTTTACGCAAGTATAAGGAGACTTTCCTTTCTACTTTAAAATGAAATTTTTTTTTTAAATAAGCAGATTCTTTTTTTCAATACTAAAGTGATTATATATTAGTTTATATATTCATTATATATTATATATTTAAACAAATTTGAGCATTTGAAAAAAAAATATATAAAAATTTAACAATATACAACTATATCTGAGAAGTAAATCTCCATTTGTTGCAAAGCTGTTTCAACATAGCAGGATTTAAAGCTAATTCCATTTTAACAAAAGAAATCTTCTCAGTTACGTTAATGCTCTTTTCCTCGACATTATTGTGTAAGTGAAACGAATATTTTATTTTAACTTACATCAACTCTGTCAAAATCTAAATAGTAGAATTACACATTTTTTCCGTGAATGTCTCTGTTTCAATTAAAATGTTGTGTCTAACAGCTGAGATATTTTCGTAAATATGCGCAAAATGAATCAGCACAGATTAATAATTCAGGACGGGTCAGAAACAAGATAAAATGTAGAGGATGACTTTTGCCTATAAAGCAAACTGATTTGAATGAATATTCACAAGAGTGGGAAAGAAATTTCTATCTGTCGGCGTGGTTATAGCGAATTAAGTGATGGACGAATCTTAAACATGTAATTTACAGTACTTTTGTTAAAAATATATTTTACAATATAAATCTTCCTTCTTCGTTTTAAAACATACATATGTAAAAGGACTGTAAGGGCTCTGTCATTGCAATAAAGTAAATAATTGTCTTTACATTTTTCTTATTATACAACCGAAGCAAGGTATATCATCTTCTATTCTTTTTAGTAATACACCCGGTATATCGTCATATCCAAAAGTAATTGATTGTAACAATTCACAATATTGTATTAATAGTAATTGCTCTTCGTTTAATAAGCTAAAAGAATAGAACCTCCGACTGAAAGTAATCTGATTTCACAATCGAATCATTAAAGATTTAATAAACTCTTCCATTGATGCTACGTAATGAAATGACGTTTCCATTTAATCACTATACAGGGTGTTCAAAAAGTCCCGGTATGGAAAGATAACTCTGCAGGGGAACATTTTAGAGAAAAATGTTAAATACAAAAGTTTCAGGATTTTTCCCTGACTATCCTGTGGTGACTATGACCTTCCTAGACTTTAACTTAACAATTGTATTTAATATTTTTCTCTAAAATTCCCCCCCGCCAAGTTATCTTACCGTACCTGAACTTTTTGAACACTCTGTATACGCAAAATAGTAATGCAGTTACAAACCTGTTCCAATCAATGTTGGATCGAATATACATCAATACCTCTCAACCTGTTTACACTATCCCTAAACCTCCAGCCTATTACCTTCCAAAATAATCCTGTCCCCACATGCCCTTCCCCCTCCCTACTGCAAAACCCATCCACTCACCCTCATTTACCATTACTACTACTACTTACTATTACCACTACTACTATGAGTTATCTCTACGAGAGTTTCTAGAGAAATTGTGCATCCAACGAGGAGTGGGGCGAAGTTTTCGGAGAGCCGCTTATTCGGGGTGGCGCACAGGGCCGTTAAGCTCGCAGCCCGCTGCTACATGCGCACCGCGGAATTTCGTGCGCACAGAGAATGTGCGTGACTCGAGGAACTTTATCATCCGTGGGTACAGGGAGAGAGAGAGAAAGAGAGAGAGGGTGCTCTGACCCTGGCTCTATACGGAGACAACTTCCGGAGCGCCACTTGTATAAGAACAAATTGGCGCGCTGCGCGTAGTCGTAGTATAGCTATATATATATAGTCTACCAGTTGTCGTCGCCCTCTGTGCCGCTCGTCCAACTTTCTTCGGCCTCTACTTTATTAATGTGGATATAAGAGGCTAATTTTATATCAGTTATACTACGAAGGTGAATGAAATTCTGTCGAACATCTATTTTTTTCTCCCCCTTGCATATTATTATTTTATTCTGTCTCAACTTGTTCTGTTTCATTAGCAAACTATCGGAAAACTTGACTTTACCTCGAGTTCATTACATCTTGTTTCCTCATATATAGTCATGGTAATAATGCAGCGCCATGCTAAATATGTATAAATTACTGTTGCTTCTCTAGTTGTTGGTACTGCTTTAAACACTTATATATACTTATAAACAAATTAAAATTAATGTCAAACTGGATGGTTTACATTAGGACTATTATATAGGAGTTTATCTATAAAAAATGTATATAACTTTATTATTTGTACATATTGAGCTATATAAATAATGTTTAGATTTTCAAGAGACTTAAAATAACATACATGTATGTATATATACAGACGCTTAAACGATCGTTTGCGTATTATAAAAACTATCGAGATGCGCGCATACGCGTGATAAGATTCTAAAACTTTCATGCGTCATTATACGTTAAAAATAAAAGGAAAAAGCCTAAAATTTTATTGGCTCAATCTCATATTCAATATACGTGCGATACGAAATCTACAAAATTTTATGTCCAAGAAAGCTAATATATACGCTCCGCTCTCTCTAGTTTATGATTATACTTATATATGTACACGTAGATATTCCGACATGAATTTTTTATGAACTTGTATACTGCACACAGTTTTCTTACTATACGGCGCATATATATACTACAAGAAACTTTATATGCCAGAACGCAATAGTTATAATGAAATCCAGACACTGTATATACGTTATAAATATCAGATTCGAGGCTACGAGGTCGTCCCCTTTCGACGTTGATTGATTGATTGATGGATGTTGATATTAATCGCTCATTACCCAATCAAACATCCGCTGCGATTTCACCAGACACTAATTATTTTTACACCATACCCCGCGTCTATATATAATATGAATAGAGAAGGTAAAAGTATTTTATTAAAAAAAAAAAAAAGAAAAAAAAAACAAAGTACAAAGGACTTGAAAATTTAAGGTATGAAAAGCACGAGCTAAAGCAAAGGTCTAAAGTTCCCAGGATGCACCGCTAAATAGTTGTAAAAATACCATACTCTCCGCTAACACAATACTTTCCACCTAGAAAACTCGTGGACAGCCGGAGGGTATGCAGCTTTCAACTATACACTTGCGCGTGCTTTTGGTCGCTGGTAAAACCGCGCCCGTAATTGGCCGCGACGGATCGTAGATAGTCATCGTAGTGCCGGCGGCAGCAGCAGTGGTGGCCAAAAGTTAAAGCATGCGGCTACACACATTCGGCGTCGTCTAGAGGGGTATAAGAGAGGATGGGTAGACGATTCTAGCCCTCAAGCTAGCAAATCCAAGGCGCGGTCAGGACAGCGGTGGCTTTGACCTGTAGGCTTTTAACGAAATGCGATTTCGGTAAACGACTCGAGCGGCGATTCGGCACAACCCGCGTAAGCCAAGTCGCAGCTGCTGCTACTACTACTACTACTGGTGCCCACTCGTTCGGCCCGTGTGTACGGGCTGCTCGTCGTTGCGCTCCACTGGTTTGGATAATCGGCTGGCGGGGTGTCTTCCGAAGGTCTGCTGAAATCAGATTTAATTGCTCGTCAATGGCTCATCGTATGTGTGTGTGTGTATGTATATGTATGTGAGAGTGGTTGATGCAGATGGATGCGCTGCTGCGTGTCCCAACCTTCTCGCTATATATTGACGGATAAGATCGCTGTGCAGGGTTTATTTGATAGCGCGTATATAGAAGTGATTTTCTTTGATTGTGGTTGGTAGTAAGAAGTTTCTTTGGATTGTTCAGGATAGTTTGGGAATGTGTATATATATCATGATAACTCGGGTTGGAGGGAGGGCCAAGTGGGTTGTAAAACATGGTCAAGATAGACAGTGATAAAAAGTAAGCAATGTCAGGCAAGTGCACAATAGTCAAAATATTAAGCAATGGTCCGAGAATCCGATAATAAATTTTTATTTATTTTTATCAAAAAGAAAAGCTAATAAATAAAAGCTGCAAATATATAGGTATTGTTATTGATATCATGATATATATCATGCATATCAGCCAGTGTATATAGAGTCTATAAAAGCTTAAAATAATTATATTGCACAATACCTACATATACCACTGACATATTATATTCCGTTATTCGGTGATATTGAAAGCACTTTTACCCGAGTATTTAGTATATCCAATTATTTTGTACATTTAATTGTCAAGAACGAAAATTCCTCTGTTATTCGAAAAAGCATTATTTTTCAATCTCAATCAGCGTTCATCCAACCGTTCAGTTAACCCTGTTTAGTATTTTTTCTTCTTTTTTTTTCTCTCTCAGCGCATAATATCGAGCCCGTGATTGCACGTTCCCGGACTATTTCTAGGCAGCAAAGAGAGAGAGAGGGAACGCGCATCTGCAGAAGCCTCTCTTTGTTTACTCGAAAATTTGTCAAAGGCCCTTGGCGCCTTTGCTTACGCTCCTCCGCGAATAAAATGCACACGCCCGGGCTGCTTCTCTCTCTCTCTCTCTCTCTCTCTGTAGGTTCCTGCAGCTTCCTCGACTTTACGCTAAAATAAATCCACCCCTCCACTACTACCACGAATCTCGCTCGAACGTGCCAAATGCCGAAAGCTCGGGCGCGCGAACTATTTCATTACGGTGCTTGCTTGCTTGCTTGCTCGCTCGCTCACTCACGTTGGTTCGAATGAAAGTAACGGGCAAATTGTTAATATCTGCACGGATCAAGGCTTGCAGTACAG
Source organism: Torymus texanus (assembly GCA_036873485.1). NCBI lineage: Eukaryota > Metazoa > Arthropoda > Insecta > Hymenoptera > Torymidae > Torymus > Torymus texanus. The sequence goes on from JAYJLV010065470.1 coordinate 15,609, forward strand.
AGAAAAGAGCGAGAGAGAGCAGCAGCATGTCGTGTATATAGAGCTATAGAGGGATATAAAGTAAATAAAGAAAATGTGCTCGCAGGTAGCAGCAGCAGCAGCACAGGAGAGAACGAGCCAAGGTATAGCTAGCGGGGCAAATAAGTGGAGTCGTCGTCGTCGTCGTCGGCAACGGCAGCAGCAGCAGCAGCAGCAGCAGCAGCAGCAGCAGCGTCGCAGCACGGAGAAGTTAATGGAGCCTGTAACTTTGGCCTAATTAGCCGAGGAGCGCGATGCAATTTCCTATACGCGCTCGCTCGCTCGCTCGGCTGTCTGTTCGCGCACACACGAGCGCCCGCACGGATGGATGGATACAGGCTGGCTGCTGTGTAGCTCGCTCCCCTCTTCTCTACTCTATCTGTGTATCTGTGTGTATGTGTGTCATGTGTATGTACTCTGTATATACCTTTAGCTCACACGTTCACTCTCCCCTCTATATATATATATATATGTATGTGTAAAATAGTGAATTCAGCCCCGGCAAAGGGCGTCTGTCGTTCGCGCCTATACGCGCTGCACACAACAATCCGCGGCGCGCCAACTGCGATAATGCAATATGCGTCCCCTTCCACGCTCGTGTTTCTACCTCATGCGAACGTGTTATGTGTACGTATGTCTATATATAGCTGGGACACGTTCGATATTTGGCTTTAATTCAAACAATTTATCGCGAGCAACTTGAGTTGCTGCACGCGCTTTTTCTCTCTCTCTCTCGCTCGCGTACGCGTTCACGTGGCTACTGACGAAGCCGCAGACGATAAATCTTCCTGATATTATATATGTGGAGGGAAAAAGTGAGCCAATTGAGCGACGTTTATTCAACTCGGTTGTTGTTGTTGTTGTTTTTTTTTATAGCATCCACCAAGAGATACCAGGCTGTTCATTAAACCGAGATAAAGTATATACATTTTCGAACTGAAGTTCCGTTCGTATAATATGTACGGCAATTAGCACTGTAACAAGTTTCCAGCG
>JAYJLV010065481.1:0-16614 GCA_036873485.1 Torymus texanus
ACAAAATTTTACTATATAAAATAGTAATTTTTGTTAGAAAGCGAGTATATCCTACCGTTCCTACATTATATAGCAATATTTGTTATATATGTAGTAAATTTTATTATGACATTTTTCTCAGTGTACACGTGGGAGTATACCTGAACTTTGTTGCCGCGATGATTGGGTTTTTTGTTGTAAAGCAGGACCTTGTAACAACTCGTTTGTTTAATAAAAGAAACATAATAAATGATTTAAACCGAAAATGAGTAATGTATATAATTATTATATAATAAAGAATAAATTTTAAATAAATATTACTGTTAAATATAATTGATTTACATTCACAAAGGAATTTGAAAATTAATAAACCGATTAATGTATATTATTAATCATCGATTATATTGATTTAACGTCCCCAAGCCAAAGCTTCAACTCTCTCCAGCGAATATAAATCGCGCCAATTTTGCCAAGGCAGGACCTTGACCCCACGACGAGCCGTTCATTCGCCTATCGATCCGATAGCAATCGGACTAAAGCCTCGCTAGAAATAACTAATCCAATTAAACATTAAATAACCTGGACTTGACTTTGATCAAGTTGCAAATTACTTTTCAGAAAATGCTATCGTAATTCTGTAACATACCGTAATGACACAAATATTTGCGCTAAAAAATATTATATTTAAATCATACTATATTTATAATATAATAAGGTTCCCAGTATAAAATGACAACATCGTATTCATCCGTGTTACTGTATAATCAGAAGCATACATGGTTTTATCATTATAAATAAAAACTTTGATTGAAACTGAAATTTAAACATATCTTCAAGATAGATAAACTTCTTTCAGTAAAAAGTCAACTTCTTCCCCAAAACCGGCTTTATAAAAAAAGTTTAAAGTATAATAAGCATAGCATTCGCACATAGCAGCTTAAACAACTATATCGTTATCCAATCTCCAGCGCACAAAGAGCTCGATCTCAAAAAAGATTCCGCGTGTGCGATTGTTCTTGCAAGTATGTCTTTGAGAAAAAGAATCTCACTCGAGCCAAAAAAAAAGATCATCGTCTGCTCTACTATATCGTTAATCTCGTCTAGTGTGATTTGAAAGTTCCGGATTTTATATAATGGCCGCACGCGCGCCATGGCCACCCGTTATGGCACTTTATCGATCGGTCTCATCGATATAAGGAGTTTCGCGCTCTCTATATATATACACGCATGACCACACGTCGTCATCGCCACACGCGTTGTCGTGGCGACGAAGACGGCGGCGGCGGAGGCAGCTACAGAGGCGATGACCATGGACCCGTTACACAACCGTGATCCCGATTCGATGGCAGAGTATATACACGCGTGCGCGCCACCCCCATTATACATGGGTTTCTCCTTGAGCGATTTCAGATTTTGCGTATGAATATATATACTGACCGGTAGTATCGAGCGTCCTCTCGAAATTACTCAAAAGGTCGTATACGAAATTTGTTTGCCTTTGTAAGAAATTGTTGAAACAAAAAAAAAAAAAAAAAAAAAAATACGTTTCAAATGCTTGCCGTTACAGTTTATGTATTTTTTTAAGTTGTACACAAAAGAGTTAACCTGCATGCAAGTATTTACCTCTGTGGTTTAAGTATTATTATATACGTGTGCATGTTTCGATACAGTTTTCTGTAAACTTACGTGATTGCGGTACTTTAGCAAGCTATATATATGTCTTTGGCACACTCACCTGAAACATAAAACGAAATAAAAGTTAGATGAGAAAATGTTTACGTTTAAGATTGTATATAAACGCGATGGTTATCTTTTTCAAGCAATATTATATTTTTATATACAGCTCATAAATTAATAAGTGTCTCTTATTACATTCAAAGTACAGACAACATTTTTGCATGCGCAGTTCATGATATTTTTTTATATCATCATAATCAATCGCGGAAAGTTCTATTATAATGAAACGCATGTCATTTCATCTTTTTATCATACCAAGGCTGTACTCGAATTTTATGTTAAACAAAGATTCATGACTTTATCAAATCAAGCGCATTTACGCAGAATATGTCGACTCATTCAACTGCACTAGGAATATTTAAAAAAAATGGCTAGCGATGTTCGAAAGGTTATCATTAAACTCGTATACTTAATCCTAGAGGTATATGTCAAGAAACTATTTGTAGCATAAGAATTCATATTGATTTGAATAACGGTTTGTATATTGCATTGTCTGCTTTTCTGCGGACACCTAACGGTAAAAATATTTTTCTAAATATACACCTCTTCTTCCCAGATCCGTTATATAGATTCACACTCATATTTTTCCAATTCGATTAAATTTCATTTCATTTCAAGATTACCTACATGTTGAAAAAGTGCTTGTTTTAGAAAATTAATATACTTATCTATAGAAATGAAGTCGATATTACATACTACCTCCAATTACTTCATTATTTATTAAGAAGAGGAGCGTTTTGATGGACTGTGCACAAAGACAGCATAAGAAAGTAATCATATCTATCACTCGTATAATATCATTAGAAAAAGGGAAATGTCGGACAAGTTGATTACGCTGTATTTCATCAGAAGTTTTAATTAAATCAGAAATTTTAACTAAAGTCATGATTTAATGGAGGTGATAAACAAGTAAGATATTCTCCTCGTTACTGCATATTATATTTTATTCATATGAATATGTATATACAAAGAGTAAAGAAATGGGTTTCACGAAAGCGTTAATCAATACTAATTACATAGTGTTCAACTTGAAGACAGAGAAATTACAAAATGACAGTTAACCTTGGTAAAGCATATAGCACAATAGCAAAATAGCAAATGATGCACCCCGGTTTGACAGACCAGTGTTTCAAGCAATTATTGCCAATTGCAAAATGAGGATTCACGACATTATCAAGGACTGAGGTGGAGTCACGAGGCGATACCACACCTTGTGCTTATTATGTTTTCGACTTGCTTTTTTTTTCTTTCCTCTGAACTCCAAGTCACGCATTGTTTTACAATATGAGACACGTGACGTTCGCTATTGTTAACACCCGATAAAAATTCCATCTCCGTAAACAATTGCATCGATTCCTAAACATCCACAATTATAGCTACAACACAAGCCGAACAATTTCGTTTCGGTGCGCGTTCAAAGCATTCTATTATATACGGGCACACTGAAACAGTTCTAATCGCATATCAAATTGATTGCACGCATTAATTCTTCCACGAGTTACGTAAAGCCGCAATTATCCTTTTTTTCTCGTATCGCGCTATTCTCGAACTCACCGCGAGATAAATATTATGCGTTTCCTCGCTGGCCAGGCGCACAGACTTTATACAGCGTGTAAACTGGCAATTTTTTGCACCCACCGGTATCAAGTCAGCATCACACGCGGGCCAACGTTATAAATAATAGGAAGAAAAGGCTAATCCATCTCCGCTTGGACTCGCGGCTAATTTTCATAATTGCACGCGCACGCGAGAGCTGTATGCAAGAAAAAACGGAATTTAGCACCCGCTCGCACGGAGGGGATAAACTTCGTGAATTTCCGCAGAGAGCGAATTCTTTGGCGATGCAGCTGCTGCCGCTGCAGTTTTTGCACTTTACGGAAGAGTAGATAACGCTTCATCCATCCTTCTCTCTCTTTCCCTGCTTCGCCGCTGAATTCGAGCTGCTCTCCACGAGTGCGCGAAAAGAACCGTAAAGAAGTAGCAGCAGCGGCGGCGGCGGTAGTAGCCTGCCGGAGTGAAGAGAAGCGGGTATAAGGAAAGTTAACCGCGCTGAACAGTTAGGTGGTGTACGACTACCGCGATTTCTTTTGTACGGTGTACATATGTGTATATGTGTGTAATGTATGAGCTGCCGAGAGGGTAGAAATGGATGAGCCAACGCGAGGATGCGTATCATCTATTACGTAAGTGCCAGTTGGCATATAGTAGCTGTAATACAAGTTGTTTAGATTCGATCACTCACTATCGCGATCAACTGATTCTATCGATTTCATAAAGTTGTCAAAAATCTCTGCTGGATTGCTTTTCCAGGAATTGAATTATATTACCAACTGGTATTCAATATACAAAAGTATAGATTAAACTTATATGCATGATGTTTATATTGGTTTATTCAGTGGTCAATTAGGCATCACGGTTACATTAAAGTTCTTTGTAATTTGTCCATAACATATTAGGAAGGTCATTTATTTTGGTTTTTCCAAGCAAAGTTAAATTTTTATATAGAGGAGAGAGCTTTTACTTTTTTTTATATAAAGTTTGCTGTTTTTAACAAAAATAATAAATTTCCATAATATACCTTCGTCCAAATTGCTTGAGAAAATAAACAACAAAAATTCGAAAATGAAGAAGTGAAAACTTTTTAAACTTTCTCTGAGCAATTAAAACAAACAATTCTCTTCTTATTCTGTATATAGCCACTTTCAAAAATTGCATTAACAGTAGACCAAGGTACGTGAGAAAAATTCTGGTGCTTTTAGAACTAAATCGACCACGGAATAAACAAGCTAGATATACTATATAGGAATAAGCGCATAGGAAACGTTTCAATAACGCCAGAACAGTATTATTCTCTGAAATACACGGATATCACAGTCATTATTCACAGCTAGGTTTCATCTCAAGCTATACCCCAAAGAAGCGTAACAATACCCGATCGCGAAAAAAGTCATACAAGACCACAGCTACCGGAAGCAAACCTTGAAGCGCGCACGTATATATATATACATACATACATACAGACGTATCGCACCTCGCCAACAACAACTTCCTACGCAAAACGAGGCGTACGCGCGTCGAGCCTATATAATACACATCGTCCCTTTGCCCGCGCGCACCATACACCGGATGCGCGAAAGATGCGCGCGCGGATTTTCAGCCGGATGATCGTCGTAAAAGGAGAGTGTATATATGTAGTACGACGAACGAACGAACGAACGCGCACGCGAGAGCTATACAGGCTCGTTCGCTCGTCTCGAAAAGTGCGCCCGTTAGATGCTGCTTTATGGAGCACCTTCCGCACTGGTAATGCAACGGCTGCTTAATGCGCGTATAAGAGAGAGAGAGAGATAGAGAGAGAGAGAGGTGGAATGCGCTAACGGCCGCTATGCAGCTGCGCGACGCCTTGATTAATGACCGTCGCGCGAACTGTCGCCTAGCTGATTTAGAACGAATCATTACGAAATATTATCGCCCGGCCATCAGCGTATAGTATATGATTTTCCGATGACGTGGGTGGATAGCGGATTTACAACTGTCTATACGACTAAAATATCAACATCGTGAATTTCGATTAGTGTACTCGTAATCAAACTCTTAAGCTTTACTTACAGTATATATTATATGTGTCTAAATTGTCTTATCAAAATTTTTAATATTTATTAAACGTTTATACTTATTATGTTTGCGTTTTAAACCTTTTCTTGGCACACATATTAGTTTTTGTTAGCCTTGGAAAGTTCACTTTTGACTATAAAAGTATATATACCGAGAAAAAGAAAAGAAAAATTTGTAAATTTATAAGGCTTTTACTCGACTGCGCATCTTTCGAAACGACGATTTTAGCACAACGACGGCAGCGCGCTTTACTTTCGTGATACACGAAATGCCGCAATGAAACCGTGCGGCTGCTCGAAAAGACTCGAAAAGTTTATATCGATCAAACATTTCCTTACCCATCCATCCATCGATCCGTTATCAAGGTTATAAGGGCGTTCTCTCACAAAGACGTTTTCAAGGCTCACACGCGTACGTTTTGTATATTTTCCGAGCGGCTCTTAATTATTACAAAAGAATCTGTAATACCATAAAAAAGCCCTCGCATTGCAAATAATTTGTAGCAATTATGAAATAGAGCCGCAATTCTATACCGTACCAGACAATGATGCAAACGTGTTCCTCCTCGTCTCGGTTCATAATTTATATAGTATATAAAGTTTCCGCTAAAAACCCCCAGAACTCGTCCTGTATTATATATGTATCTGATTAATGGAAAAAAGTATATGCGAGCACGCTCCCCTTGTAAATAAAACTATATAGCGTACGCGTTCCGCTCGACGCCCGGCCAAAAATGATTTTGTGGACAATATATTTGTTGCAATAGTATGAGCAATATATTGGGAATATATTGGCCACGCTAGCGTAGTGTATGATCCATATGTGGCTCTGTCACCTAATCCGAATATTGGCCATATTATTTTCCATATCGCCAGCGTACACCAAGCTTCGATGGCTGGTATACGGATGCCCCAGTCGACACAGTGTTTGCCTATATCGAACGTGCAAAGTTCTCAAAGAGAGCCCTAACGAATCGTGACTGTCTCGTGCTGCTCGCCTAATAAACTCCATCAGCTGGCTATAAAATCGGCGCACGATTTGAATGCGCGGAAGAGAGCGAGCCAGCGCGTATATATAATTACGTGAGGCATAAAAATAAGCCGCTCGTTACACATCCTCGAGGACGAGCGAGATTCACTCTATATAGTACTCGTACGGTTTCATGCGTTGGCGCCGCCGTAGGCTGTGTATACACATACACACATATACAGCACACACGGTATATTGCTGTACGGTCAACGGATTTCAGTGTTATATATATATAGTATAGACTGCCGGGATTCAATGAGCGCGATCGGCGCGCCGCGTGTGCCTGATTTTTATGCAGATATGCGCGCTTATAGTTCCGCGCGCGATGGAACTTCGGCTAGGAATTTTTCCGGTCTGAAAAGTTTTCTTGTGATGAGCCGAAAAAAGTCGGCACGCGGCTTTTTCGCGCTGTTTAATATAGATTTTGTGGTACAACGTTTAATATTATATGGTTTCATTATAAAATGCAAACCATATATAGATCCGGTAATAAATTATGATTGCGCTTTGGGGTGATACACAGCTTTTAAGATAAGGTTTCCATTAAAACTGTTATTTACAAGCAATAACTATATAAGAACAACACTTACGCAGGAGTAAATATACAAAAAGGTGCACACGGCAAATGCAAAGTAGATTTCACTTGGCAATGGCTCACTGTACGGTAAAGAATGCGTGAACCTTGGCTCACGATCGCTCACGTGCCATAGGTGATTTTAATTCAAAGCAGATATATCTCGCTCTCTCTCTCTCTCTCTCTCTCTACCAAGTGTGTGCGTGTATATCCTTATGGGCGCGCGCGTAACTCTGTTTATAGACCGGCGATGAATCAAATCGAACTGCTGCGCAAGAAAGCCAATGAATTTTTGCTGGCTGTCACGCCGTGGCTGTCGGGCCCTTGGGAGCGCGATGCTGCCGCAATGGGGGCATATAAAAAGGATTTATACCGACAACAGAGTCATCGAGAATCACTCGTGCGCGATACGAGAGATTCCTCAGAGGAATCGCACAGGTTGATCAAGGTGAGGTCTCGCTTTTTTTTTTTTAAAGACCGATGGATGTCTAATGACGAGCGAGCATTTAGATGGATATTCGATGGTCGAATAATTACTGGAGTTATGTAAATTTTGAAGACGTTCATTAGCTGCTATAGTCTTAGCCAAAAGTTTTTGATCAAGTATTGGTTAACGATATTTTAAAGGCTTTAAGTTTATTTCTGTGATTAGAAATATCCTATTTTCATAGAACTTATGGTAGAAAAAATTTTCAAAGGAAAAATAATCTTTAACAGAATTGTTATAGCAAATGGGTTGTAATTCCCAACATAAATCTTAGTGATATGTTATTATTTGAATGTAACTTGAATAATGGAACTTATGTGAACGTTTCAATTTTATGACCACTTTAAAAAAATAATGAATAGGTACTTCGTTTTTTTACATCAATGTTTGTCTGATTTATTTGTTTAAAATCATTGCCAACAATCATAAACATACATCGTAGCTTGTGAACTCTAGATATTTCTTTTCACATAGCGTTTCCAATGTCACGCAGTTATGTTTTCCATAGTTTATACTTTTTGGTTTTCTAAACTTGGCACAGATTATATATATTCTATTTTTCATTGCCAGTTTTTATTTCATTCTATTTTCTGCCAGAAAATATTGCTGTTTCAGAAAAGTAGTGCATGTATTGAGAGTAACGCTTACCTCGCGGGTCCATAAACTTTTCAAGTTACAGCAGTTACAGCACCAAATAAGAAGTAAAGCAAAGAAAAAGTATATAACTATCATTCCGACACACTTTCACATATTTGGGAAGTAACGAAACACGCAATCATGTATCTCAAAATACATATACTTCACATTACACTTCTTATTTGAAATTCCAGCACTAACAATTTAACGACATATAATGCACTGAAAACTTGAGAAAACAAGAGGTAAAAAGATATGAATCGCGCAATGTGAAATTGCGTATTATAAAGTTCAATAACATTAACATCAGCAAAGTAATAATTTGCACAATCGCGAGTATAAAATTTTTAATATTCATCCAATTTTAATATACAAGAAGAGTGAACAAAGAGGTACGTTGCAATTTTTTAAATTTAAGATAATTAAGCCCATTTTTTTGCTTCTACAAAATGACCATTAACTGCGAGTGTAGAAAAGCTTCGGTTCATTCGTATCTTATGAATTGTAAAACGAAAATAAAAAGCTTAAAATCTGGATACTCAGTTATCACGTGAAAGAAAAATCACGAGATATTCAACTCTAAAAAAGATTCATGTGCAACTAGTCATCAACAAATTATCGCGCAAATTACCGACATGATACTATAACGACGAAACGAATAATCGCACGAGTCCATTTTCCCAGAACAGGAAAGTCCTGTGCTTCGTCGAAGTACGGCGCGCAACCCCCGACAACCGGCGCCAAGAAAAGCGAGTAAAAGTAAACTGGAGACGCGTGATGCCGACGATCCGGCAACGACATTCAGATGCGAAGACGCGCGCACAGAGTGAAGAGAAAGAGAGAGAGAGAGCGAAAGAAGGGGAGGGTATACGTGAGCACATATCCCCAGCTGATTGGCGGGGGGCTCTTTACTACTATCGCTGTATATAGTGAACTGCCAGTAGCTGCCACAGGAAAATTGGTCACGCAAAGTACTGAGAGTGCGCATGATGTACCTGTATATACTGGTCTATGCGCCATCGCAGTGCACGTATACTCAGAAAATGATCCTCCTGATCCATCAAAGAGAATCTGCCTGTAGCAGGAGAATTATTCGCTTGGTGCAATGCTTCATGAGGAATTTCTCGAGTACTAAGCAGGCTTTATAATGTAATATAATAATTTGACATCAGAGCGAAATCTCATACAAGTACACATGTTTAATTACATGAAATACTTCTAATTATAAATAAAAATGAAGAAACGAATTTGGAAATTAGTAAAGTTACTGAAAAAATCTCATTACGAAAAATTTTTCAGTGAGGATCGAACGGCCAATTTGAAGTTTTGAATTAGCAATAAAGATTATATTTTACGAATAATCCTGCTTTATCAAGGCATGTAATCCTCTTACAGCAAATCGTATAATCCTTCTACTTTTGTTTTTGCAAAAAAAAAAAAATCAGTCCAGAGTAATTGAATGATCTAACCATCTAATCCACATCCACTTATCTCTTTGTCTTATCTTTTTATCTTCACGTCAGATTTTTTCATATTTGTATTTTTTTAACTTATTTTATTCTAAAATTATCTACACTTTTCATCCACATGAGACATTGTTCTATGGCAGAAGATTATAGTTCCTGTCATAGAAATTTAGTTTCGTCATGTAACAGGGATTTCTTTTGACTGCAGGTATAAATTTTTTTACGAGAAACATCATTTTGGAGGATCATTTTTTTGAGTGTACGACGAGTCTCACCAAGCATGTCGACTAGAATGGGCTGCTAAGAGGAAACACCCGAACACTAAAAACTTCAAACTTTGAACGTTTACAGTAAACACAACATTTTGTTAATTTTAATAATAACTGTATTCCTTAATTTAAACTCTTACAGTCACTGCTATTGTAAATTAGTCCGATAAGGTCTTAACTAAAGTTAGAAACTCGTAAATTAATATTTCATTCGTTATATACTTGTTCAAAATTGCAAATTCGTCGAAATTTTTCTAGATTACAAACATTGCTTAGTATACATATATGTAAAATATGCGCAATCGAGCGTATGCCAGTCGTCGATGTCTCGCAACGAACATTGCGTCAGCGCGGTTTTGATGCCCCAGGATGATTCGCGGCACGCAGCTCGTGCTCGTGAGTTCAGTAGCGAATCATTTTTTAGATTATTTCGGGCGGAAAATGATGGAGAATTAGTTAGGCACGCGCGAAATCGCGTTTGACGACTTGTGTGACCTGACTTTAGCGTCGATCGAGCTCTGAATTATAGCAGGAGTTTTGTGATAGGGGATGAGAAATGACTTAGGATCACGTTAACGTTTCGAGCGATAGTAGAATATACATCTAGTTTATGAGATGTTCTCTGCTTGACGGTAACTCACAAACCTCAATCTTTTCGACAAAATTCATGATATATGATATATCGTCAACTTCTTTTGTAGCGTATATATATGTTTTTTTAATACTTTTTTATTTACTAATTCAAAATGATACTATAAAAAAATATCTTCTTCAACTATACTTTAAAAGACACGCATGAGTTGTTGAAAGTGTCAGAAAGCAAAGTATACAGTTAGATCAGAAAGAATTATAACCTTCGTTTCTATCTCTATTTGTATAAGAGAGAACCTTCAAATTTTCGATAATTTTCGCCGGACCAATCATTTCTTATCGGTCACGTCAACCAATTCACTTCTAAGACGTGTCGAAACCATCCAATCACCTCTCCATCCTCGAAAATTAAAAATAAATAGCCTGATAATTCAATTTTCGATGGGAACCTTCGTTTCCTGTCCCGCGCACCCGCAATTAAAATCCGACACGTAATCAGAGAAGTGAAGTAGGTGTCTGCTACTACACTTCTCATCCGCTGAAGAAACTGTTCCAATTATAACTGTATATATATCTGTCCAGAACGTAACGCACTCTCTGTCGACAAAAAAAGGTCGAAAAGAAAAACGAAAGAGGGAAGCAATCTCACGGATGTAATCGAGAATTACGGTGCAGCCGACGGGAGCAGCAGAAGCAGCATCTATATAATTCATTTCGGCGAACAATGAAGATGCTTAATCGCATATACGGCAAGGCTGTTCCCGCGCGCACGCGGTTGCGCAACAACATACATGCGCAGGAGCAGCTTTTGCGTTACTTACTGCTCCCCTTCGTTTTCTGTCAATCGACTGATTCATTTGGCCGGGAGATAGAGAGAGAGAGAGAGCGTGCGAGAGAAAAAGGGAGAAAGAGAGACAGCAGGTGTTTCAAGGCCGACGCTCCCGTGTACGCGCGCACTAAAGTTATACACACGCATTTCGAGCGCGTAACGAGACGCCGACGCTATATACGAGTGGTCTCCTTTCCATTCCTGCAGCTGCGCAGGTTGGGAAATTTCGGAATGTGATTTTTTTTTTGCGACGGTTCCGCGTCTGCACGCGCGTCAGCTATTTACATATCGGTGCCTGAGGTGTACGAGCTGTGCGGTAATGGCGTATACGTGTGTGGTGTGGGTATGACGGTATGCTGATGATTAAAGGTTCTCATCGAATGGAAAATTGTTAAGGCCGCACGTGTACTTTGTAATTTGCACAATACTATGCGAATTCAAATTTACAATTCGCTAGTATTTGGAACTCAAATGACACGTTAACACATTTCTTTAACGACCCAAGTAATGTTATTCTATATACATCTACCTCTAAAAACATTAAAATGACTAATGGATGCTTCCATTAAAACAAGTTATTGTTTTAACTTTGTTTCCAGTCTACAACTTCATATCGTAGTAAAGAGAAACAGGTGAGGACAGTTTATGCATATATAAACTCGAAGCAGAGTCCTAAAATAAAATTTCTCCTCTTTGCGAGTTGGAGTGAGTATATGCATACACAAATACACATATACACAACAAAAGCGTTATCTCCTTAATTAAGAAACTTTCTTCCTACCGAAGCATGAACTCAACTCGAAGAAAGCATTGCGCGCTCGCTCTATACACCGAAATCTTCAACGGCAGGAGTTGTAAAACAAACAGATACGCATATAGTTATACACTCGAAGGAATCCTGACTAGTTATACACGGATGGGATTCTCCTGAATGGAGTGTATGTGTGTGCCTTCGGGCGAACGCGCTATCATCGTCATTATCATGGCGGGTAAGGAATCGACGTAACGAACGCGCGCGTTTGCGCTTACGCGTCGCCTACTTAAGCAGCAAGCTGGAAATATCCGCGCCTGAGCTGCACCTTAATTACTTCCTTCGAAGAGACGCTGATTCGCGGATGTGCGTGCGCACGCGTTGAGCTATGAGAGTTCGCAAAAACTCCGATTTTATTCGTTCGACAGACGTTTGCTGTTTTTTTTTTATATAAACTTTTTTTTAGTTTTCGTATAGATTAATAGAAGAGAATGGCGAATGTGACGGAATAGAGAGGCATTGAATGAAAGTATCAAAGTTCTCGGTTTCATTGCAAAAGCATGAAGTCATACATAGAAACTGATGTACTATGCACAAATGCTTATTTAATGAATCAGCATCTATTTTTACGGCAAAATTATAATTCTCGAACGTTTAGTATGGAAATCTGAATGGATTTATTTATCAATGTACCTGGTTTCTTCGACTTAGAAGAAATTTTTTTAATTTTTATTATATCTTATTAATAGAACTTTGTGAAAAATGTAAGACACATACAAAACTATAGATTTTCATAATTAAAATCATTGAGCAAATCTTTGTAAAAGATTTCTTGACTCCCCACAAATTTTTCTTTTAATTTTAGTTTTTTAAGGATGACATATTTCATATTCTTACTTGTACATTGGAGAAGTTACTTTTCGAGAAAGATGAAAGAAAAGAGAAACGCGATTGGCACAGTGAATTCTCCACGAACAGATGTTCCGTAAGGCGGCAGCTGGTTTACCAGTGGGAACATCTCCCGGGATCCTCCGATGTGAAATTCACGAAACCTTGTACTCCGAAATATAATACAGATTTTATGAGAGGCAGCTACTTACAGTTTAAGCGTGCAAAAATGAGATCGTTTTAGTCCTAGTAACGGGATAATAAATTTTTAACAATTTTTTCACCTCGATTCGCATTGTTTTATAAACATGATGAAGATGTATTATTCACTTTCCAAAAACTACACAATAAGTAAAAAGTGATAATACAATGCTGTTCTATGGAATTTCAGCTTAATTATTCGTTAAATAAAAATAATTTCATTTTGCACATATTCGTTATATAATTTTTTTACAACGGACAACATTGGAATGAAGAAAAAGTCAAGAGGTACTCAAAGATTTAAAGTGAGTATACGATACACTCGAGAGGATCGCTACCGCCGAAAGGAAAACACAGAGAGCGAAATAATATATCACGACGCGATTGTGCGCGGCGGCGCGGACAACGTTATAAGTGGCTCGCGAACGAAGAATTTCACCGATGGCTACATTGGGCTGCTGATCGCTTATAATTATGGGAATCGAGGACACTTGTTGCTCAGCCTACCGCGCGCGTTGCCCAGAATACCAACGCCGGTCATATACGTATGTACTGCCGTTGCACGTAAGTACACGTGGAGGTACAGGTATTCAACTGTATATATACTGAATGAATGGAACTATACTCGCGTTATAGAAGGCAAAGTTGAGTCTTATTTCTCGTTGGTGTTTGTTGTCGAGTTGTTTTTATGCTTATATCATGTAGTATTTTACATTTGAAGTTTAGCATTCTAAAAAAGTTTGAATTTGTTAAATAAAATGTAAAAATATAAAACTTATAAACTCACAAAGTTTTAAGTAGATCCCAAAGGTAAACGGTCTGTTTATTTTGAAATGGTACAGTAGCAAACAGCATTTTTAAAAAAGCAGTAAATATTTTGAATAAGAGAAACTGCGATTAAAAAATGAGACCTATTTTTTATAAATTTTTACAATAACTTTATAAATTTTTACTATAAAGTGTGGTAATTTTCATGAGAATAAGAGCTATCCTTCAATTAGAACCAATTAATCTAATTTTTACAATAAATTTCTATACAAGTGTTATTTTAATATATATTGTAAATAACTAATGTATTACCTGGTAAATTAACATACAGTTAAGTATAAAAACTTTATTTGTGAGTTTATCACCCTCTCCCTGAAGCGCACGCTCAGCCAATAATTTGTAGAGCGTTGCAAAGTGCGTGGTTTTATCCGCGGTCAAGCAACAGAGCGTTGGTTTGCTAACTCATTATTTAGCTATAATAGAATTCTTATCGACTTTTTTTATCAACACGCATGGTTTACACTTGCACATACAAGCAATGTGAAAATTTTCTAACGTTTCTTTCTTCCGACGTTGCTACGATTCCCGCTTTAAGAGTTTTTTTTTTGTCTAAATTAGCTTTGATGAGGATGCATTGATGATAATATCTCGCTATTACGAAAATCATACATTTGAATCTTACATCAATTAAAAATGAACTCTATGCATAATAATCGCCGTCAACGAATTTTGTAATAAGGTTATTAAAATATTGAGTATTATGCAATATTTTGACATCGAATGTTATTGGTGCGATATTAAACTGTATTTTGAAGATTTTAAAACTTCCTTTTTTTACTCGATGGAAAATTGAGGTTAATGATTTCTATTTACTTTTTCATTCAATAACGATTTAAGAAATAGTATAATTGTAAAACACTTTAATTAATGAATCATGCATTTAAAAAAAAATGTATTTCTAAATTGTACATATGTCCATTCCTTTAAATATGTTTACATACATGATTTTGTTATTAAATATTTATTTATTGTTCAGATGAACACGCGATAACTACACGAAATGAAAGTGAAAAGAAACTCCACCAATTTCACGGATATATTTCATGCAAGATACATTTTATATTTTGTGTACTTATTAATTAGGGAAACGTTGTTCTATCGCATACTACGATCGATACATGGTCAACACTTCTAATCGCGTATCCTTTACAAAGAATATACGTATTTTCCATTTATTCTGCAGCGTTTATGAATTAATTGTAAAAACTAACAAAAATAAAAAAAATGAAAAATGAAATGTGAGTTATTTTTTGTTAATTCAACTTTTCAAAAATACAAAAATTAAAAGAATTAGTTGTAACCGAAAAATATTTAACTTTGTAGTACTCACTATACAAGATATTTGGTTTACTAAATCAGTCAGATCATAGCACTGATAACTTACCTAAAGCAAAAAGAAATATCATAGGTTAAATTTAAAATATTACTTATCTGTGTATTATCATTATTAAATAAAATTATGAGGTTATAAAAAAATATCAAAGGTATAAAGAAAAAGTATGAATAAATTGTTCAATAATTTTCAAGCATTCTTTCTATCGGTACACTTAGTAAGAGACAAGAAAAATTTATATATATAATACAATGTTTTAAAATTACGCTTATAAGTTGAAAATATAACAATTTTCTTAGCTGACTTTTTTTAAATTATGAAAAAAAAAAAAATTTTATTTTATTGCAAAATTTAGTTTGGCATATTGGTGTCGATTTATAGTCGGTTCACATATCAATATACTTTGACCTCACGCTCATTCGATTGTTAAATTAATATTGTATCTTGTAAGTTCGAGGAACGCCATATTCGCTCACTCTCATACATGTAACCCCAGTGCAAGTGAATACGTGTGCACATACACGAGTAACCGTGTGTCCGAAAGGGCACGTGCGCTCTGGGCCTGTTTCTTCGATTGGCTTCCTAATCCGGTTAAAATGACGGCAGTGGCAGCTCTGAGGTTGCACCGGCGACTCCTCACACAAATACGCACACTCACATACGCCTGTCTGTTCCCTCTGAGGCGTTACGAGGCCGTTCAACTTGCAACTCGGCCGGCTGCCTTTGCATTGGCTATATAACAACGTCGATCTCGCGGCATGTAAGTATGTTTCTGTTCGCGCGTCTGCGCGTGCGTAAAGTGAAAATGACGTTGGTGCATTCTTTTTGAGAGTCTATATATATATATATATATACACACGCGTGGGCGCGCGCGCGCGTATGGGATGATGCTATTCTTTTGTTCATCGCCTTCTTCTTTCTCTCATCCGGCACGCAGCGCAAGCCTCGTATGTATAAGATCGAGAGAGTCGTTCGAGCAGCGACTTAATTATGGCTCCGAGTGCACTCGGCGCCGCGTCGCTAACGAATTCATTGACGCGCCTGCACTTCTCTTCCGCGATCGTGTGTATAGTACCGAAACTCGTTTTTTTTTTCAAAGTACACGTTAAGAAGGGCATTAAGCAAGGTTTTTTAGTCTCGTTTTTACTGTTTTACTGTTACGCGCGCGCGTTTGTCGAGACATATGAGCTTGTACACCCGCGGAACAGGCACTGCTTAGTGAAAGTTATACAGTCTTTTTAAGTACAGGGACAGCTGGGAATAATTGTTGTAACTGTTGTTGTCGTTCACTCTGGCTCCCCTCAAAAGTAACCGTTGTATTCTCCTTTATTAATTTCAACATACGTGAGAAAGGGATTCCGTTGAATATAAAAGTTTGCACAGCACATATATATATATATA
>JAYJLV010065502.1:0-16607 GCA_036873485.1 Torymus texanus
TAGTTTTTTGGTTGAACAAATACATCTAAGACTTGGGAGCAGCAATATAAGTAGTTTTGAAAATAACGGACACCCTAATGTAATAGAGATTCAAGTTATTCTAAAATATAACCCAATAACAAAAATTGTATTAAAAAATCGTGTTGCTTAGCGAATGAATAAAACAATGATATCTTTTAAAAATTGACTTAGAAGACGATTCGACAAATCGTATTCATCAGTTTTCTCTGAAAATGTTCAAACACCAAATCTAATTAATTTTTTACATGGAAAATTATTTCAAAATCTCTGTATGCTATCTCAGATTCAATCCTGAGCAGGCGGGCAACTTCCTCTAAATCGATTAGTAACGGGATAGAGGAATACGTATTCTGAAACAGGCACTGAGTAGTCTAAGAAGCAAATTAATCTCAAACCCTGTCTATATCCTAGGAAACCGCTTCGAACAGACCTTGGCCTAATCACATTTAAGACAATAAATAATAATACATTTATAATTAAAATTTACGAATTTACAACGAAAATTGTATTACGTCAGTATCAATATATTATTCTGTAAACACTATATAATAAGCATAAATGTAATATGTTAACTCATACAATCGAAAATATATTATTATAAAAAATAGTGTTTGATACTCAAACCTATTATTTTTAACTCGCACTTGCGATAACTACAAATCTATGTAATACTTATGTCAAATTCATCATTAACAATAAATTTATAAAAATAAAATGGTGAATCTTAATGTAATAAAAAATAAAAATAGGCATTTGATTACACTACATTTTGTGCACGTAAATTTCTCAATATTCATTTCGTATCGTTTACTAAGAATAACTAAATCTCATAAAATAATAATTACAATGATGACATTTTCTATATAAAAAGGCCTTTTTGTTGTCAATATATGTCACAGATTGCATATGAAAGTCATAGAAAAAAACCTATATTTCGAAAAATTCATTAAAATGCGCGAAAATTGCACAGTTTTAAATTAGTCACACACATCTTATGAATAATTCAAAACCTCTCGCGATAATTTCGATTAGAAGTTAAACCAACACGTAAGCTGACCTTTTTATAAAATTTAAAACAAAAATATGCAATCAAGTATATATTTTCGTATCCTTAGTGTCACTTAAACAAACATGTAAATTCATCGCCAAATCCGCTTATCAAACAATATTATTATTATTGCAAAAACATGCATCGGAAATGACACACACACATCGAACAAACCAACAGAGAAAGTCACGTTATCCCGTACGGGCGTTAGTGAAGAGGGCGCAGGTGAAAGCGTATATGATGAGTTCGTGCAAGTATTGCGCACGCATCGACAATTTATCTAACCAAGCACTTTCTGTTGGTAATAATGAAATTCGCGCGTCTACTATACGTACAGCATTGGCTGTAGCGCTTTGATTACCAACGCATGCTTCCTACCCTATCGGCTCTCCTTCTCTTTCCTGACGCTTGGACGAGATGACGTCGGATGCGCATACACGCGGCCAGTTAACGCGTATAAAACGTCGTGCCCGCGAATGGTCCGGATCATTCGAACAACTGTCGTCAACAAGAGTGTGTACAGGAAAAACGGCTTTTTAAAAACAAATTGCATCATGGGATTTGCCGTTATCTTCGTTTCCCTCGTCGCTGCGTCTGCCGCTTCAAGTAAGTGTAATTGAAATTGAGAAACCTATACGACGTGACGTGTCTGCTTATTACGTTAGTTATGAAATTGCGAATTAATTATCATAGATATTTATAGTTATAATTAATTCGTTTTTCTTGTGATTGATATAAACGATAAACACTGTCATTAAATGAAAACAGTTCTTTATAAATTCGCAATTTTTTTCCTTATTTTTAAAAAACATAAGCTTTAGTTAATAAGTTGAAGATTTTTACGATACAAAAAGTATTATATACACAAAATAATTTTCTTTTACTTTTTACTCGAATATTTAATTAATAGATCGATTAATGTATTTTTATAATCAATTAAATAGGTTGAATAAATAGGTGAAAAAATATGTCTTATCAATGTGTGTTTATTGTTTTAAAATATAAAATATTATTTCAGTCGTAAAATATCATAATGTAATATACTTTCACATATTCGTATTTTTTTTTTTAAACTCAAATGTACTCTTTTAATTTACAGCTAGTTTTGTGATAATTTTTTATCAGAAGTTTCTCTTTAAGTACATTTGTACACGGTACTTTTTCCTAATAGAATATTTGCAAAAATAACATTTTGCTCTATGAATATACCAAGAAAAATCTTAGGGCGGAAATTTTTATACAATAGCAACCTTTACTACAATTATAATTTTTAGCAAAGATTTATGGCAATCGTCATGAGAATATGAGCTTATCCCTTATTTACGAGTATGAATTTTGAATACAGCTAAATTATTATTTTATATCAACATATTGACTCAATTAACTGTCAAATTAATAATTTTAGTGTTTAATACATGCATTTGCGTATGAATTTTAACATAAATTAAGACTTTATTTATATTATATCGATATATCTCAGATTTTACGATAAGTTGTTGTAGCCATAAACAAGCACCTAATCTTACAATTTGTAGAAAATCAAACTTTTGGTACAAGATAATGTTTTATAACACTGTAAAAGTTTTGGACTTAAAAATTCCTTTATTTACATTTCATGAAAGTACAGTTAAAAGTAGGTATATTAAAAGTATAAAATTTTAATGATTTTCGGAGATAAGCGTTTCAAATAAGGAAATCAGATACACTCAGATCTCCTTATGATTTTATCATGAACAACGAGAAAAGGAAACAATGCGTTCTTGAAAACTAAATAAATATTTATCGATAAATACTATTTACAGAGAAATATATGACTAAAGCATGTTATAAGTATTTATCATTAAAATATTTACATTTATTATATAAATAATTTATTTTTCATATTTTCATGTAGAAAAGAACAATTATGAGGGTTCTTTGAAATCCAAATAAAAATGCATTTAATTTATATTTCACTAGAAATAATCCAGCAGTAACAAGCTTAAATTATGTTTCTAATTCCTTATTTACTTTTGACAGCTGTGCCATGGGATGAGTCAGATTCAGCTCTTATACCATGCAAGCCTGGTAAAGTGGCCAACCCTAAAGGTAATTTATCTTTCGAATGGACTTACAACTCGAAGTCTGTTTTGGATAATACTGAAAATAAAGACAGGGTATTCGTCACAAAGGACGGAGAGCTATTAATTAATAGCTTTTCAAGCACAGACCATGGAAAGTACACATGCCGTATTACGAATGGAAAGCCCCACATTCAAGAATTTACCATTGACATTGATGATAAGTGTAAGATATTTATAATCATAAAATTCATCTCATTCAATATGACCGTATTTTACCGCATAATTTGCGATTAATTTTAGAATATTCTTTTTGTATATTTAAAATAACTAAAGCGCACACACATTCTACATTTTCAAAAGATCATTTATTTGTTATAAAAACAGCATCTTAAAAATGTTTTGTTAAGAAAACAAAATTTTATTATCTTATTTCAAAAGTGTTTATAATATTCAGTTATACATGTACTTTAGTATATTGGTGTATTTAATATGTATATAAAAATTGTTTTTTACAGATAAGTTAAAAGGGGAAACTTGCTTTACGGCTTCATGTATTGAAGCTGAAAAATGTGATAGTCCTGTAGCTAGTCCATGCCCTTTCAAAGGAGAAGTTTGTTGTGACACAGGTGAGTAGAAAATAAGCATATTTTATAAAATTAATAATAAATTTCCAGTATACAAATAATTCTTATTAAAAAATCGTATAATGTCGGTAATGCAGGCATCGCGTTAGTAGCCTGATTTTCCAATACAAATATCTTATAAAATACTATTGGTTTGCAGATAAAATTTTGAAAATTGAAATGATTGCTTAAAAGATGCTTTAAAGTTATAGAATAATATAAAATATTAATATATATATATACATATTAATCTAAATCCTACCCAATAAAAATATTAACTTATGTAAACTTAATTTTTTTTATTTTTTATTTTTATAGACAAAATAAAAAATGAAGATAGACATCGTTGTCGTCACTTCTATGGCGAGTGCATGAAAGGTTGTAGTGCAGAAAATCTACTAAGGAATGCTGATGATTGTGAAGAAGGAACTAGATGTTGTGTTTTAGTTTGAACTATTAAAGAAAAGTAAATTATTATAATTTTGTATGTATTGTATATTAAATTACTGACTAATTTTAAGCTAGCGATGATTATTGATTCGCTCGTATTCGTTCGTATACTAATTTATATTTATATATATAAAGTAATACAATACATTGATTACACTTTGCAATGCTGATAACTATCAATTTTTAAGTTTTTTTCATTAAATAATTAAATAACTACATGGGGTTTGGGGTTTGGGTTATAATTATTAAATTATAATATTATCGAAACAGCTGTTGATTAAAAAAAAAATAACTTGAAACAGTAGATTCAGATTATTGTTTGAGCTCACTTGTGATATTGAGAGGTACTACTTTGATATGTACATTGGAAATTTTAATACAAATATCGAAAACAGCGATAGAGGAAAGTTTTTAGAAAATTGTATGATGATGATAATAAAAAAATATATTGTGATTGTTAAGCAATTAAAAGAATAAGATAATGCATTTATAATAATCATCAATATAGGTATATAATATTTTTAAAGTGAATCTAGCACCGGTAGAAATGTCAACCATAAAATATCTACTCTTTCGTTAACTTTATGGCTAAGAACAATCTTTAATTTTTTTTTTGTAATTTATACCAATTGAAATTTGACTTTTACATTTGACAATATTAATATTTTATCTATTAATATAATACTTTTGGGTACATTATGTTATTGTTAGATATCGAGTTTGATTATACAATATAAAATATCGTTAATTTTCTACCAGGAAAACTTTAAAACGGTATCCATCTAACTGTTTATTATTATCTCATTATTCAGAAAACGTCCGAATCGAACCTGGAGAAAAACCTAAGACTTGGACTAGATAACAAGCAACCTGCTTGCTCAATACCAAAAAATACTAAATTTGCGCTCAATATCTGATTAATAAAAATAAAAAAATATATAATTTAGTATAATTTCAATAATTTCAAAATATAAAATTGAAGCTATTTAATTTATAATTATTTCACATGTTGGTGTTCGTAATGGAACAGATATTTTATTGACACATATTTTTAACATTATCACTTAACTATTTATTATATATAAATTTAAAAAACTAATCGTTGCGTAATATATGTAGTTATTATTTGGATTTTTGTTATATAAAGTTAATATTGTTATGCATTTGAGTCCCTCTTTGATCTCTCTCCGCTTTTCCTTTTCGTAAACTTTTTCTTCTTCAGATTAAATAACTAATTTAATACAGTAATAAATTAAATGTGAAAAAACTATAAATTACCAATAAATATACATCTATTTTTTCATAAAGATACTAAAACTGCCAATTATATATTTCAAATAATTACAGAAATAAATAAACCTCACTGAATAATTTCGAACTGTCTAATTCAAACGACTAATTCCATCTTAATAGCAAACCATATCAAACTGCAAAAAAAATTTAATGAATGACGAAAAACCCTGATGAACGAATGGACGAGCACGACTGAACTCTTCTCGGATCTTCTCTTTTTTTTTGTCTTCTACACCCTGACGGTGGTATCGCCTCTGTCTATCTCAGCGTATATACGCAGCGCTCGCGGAACTCAAAAGCCTCTGGCACTGCAGGCAGATGCCGTGGTACAGCTGTTTTCGGAGCCCGCGGCACCGCAACGCGAAATCATGCACAGTGTGCGCGCAGAGCAGAGCAGAGCAGAGCAGAGAGAGAGAGAGAGAGAGAGAAGTATAGAAAAGGCCGTGACGGCAAGGTGGACGGGTGTGCACAAGAGAGAAGAGAGAATCGCCTGCGGGGGTGGAGCGCGTGGTGAGTAGGGGAAGTCAGGGGAAGGAGGTATACGCGAGAATCGAGAGAGAGAGAGAGAGAGGAGAAGCCCCCGCCAATTATAGCCGTAGGCATACGTTAGTTGTATGTGTAGATATACATATATATAAACGCCATAGTTCACATACTACGATGTCAATGACAATGACGCTGACTGGTGCACGGTTATGCAATAAACGCGTGGCTTCCTAATTTTTGGAATTTTTAGCGGATTGAAAAGTATATAGTGTATGGTAACAGGTGCGGGTAGATTTGGACGAATCGCGTTGACATTTAAATTTATATATTTAAGTGTAATATAAAGCTATAATTATTTTTGTTTTCACGAACATACAGATCAGAATAGAGGAAAGAAGAAGAAAAACTTGTTGTTATTAAAATGTTGATGTAAAACATGAGCGAAATTCAGAAATAAATTTTACTATCCGAGCTTTACATTTTCTTTTTATTAAAAAAAAATTAGTATTTTCAACATATTTCCTGTAACTCATTCACAATATTACAAAATTTATGTTTAATGTTCTGCATATATGATAACAAACTTATAATAACTACGTTTATTTCCTCATACATAGACTCGTGTACATATATGCAAGTCCGCAAACGTGCTCTAGCACGAATGTGCATATATATATAGTGAAAAATCTGTGTACACTCATATGTCTATTCATATAATGTGACATGAATTTGGTAGTTGCAGTGTATGAGGAATATACGCGAACCGAGTGACAGAAGCGCGCACGCGGTTAGATCGCTCGCGGGGATAGAAGACGAGAGAAGGAGAGAGAGCGAGGAGGAAGGAAAGCCGGTGCGAGGGGAAACGAGAGAAGGCTTAAGGGCAGGAACGAGACAATGCATATATCGCTGTACCCTTAGGCGAATCAGCGGCGGACCAAGGCCTCTCTCTCTCTCTCTTTCTCTTTCTTTTTCATTTAGCCTTTACCTTCTCTTCTCTATCTTCTTATTTTCTGCTCTTCCTCTGTCTTTTCTCCTTTATCTTTGGCATATTATTTTTCTCTGAGTTTTTCTGTTTGTTACTATATTCGTCATTTATTATATTATATGAATAAGAATTAACGGACTTCGATTTCTAATTAGCTCAATTTCAGATTATACTTGAATACCTGTCTAATTTTAGATTAATGTTTCCTCTTACCAACACACTCTGTTTTTATGCAAAAGTCTTGAAAACGTAAAAATTCATCAAAATCTTAATTAAAGAAGATTTTTCATTTATAAACCTCATGTTTCAAGATAAAAGAGGGGAAAAATTCAAATTAAATTTCTTCTTAAAATTTCAGTAAAAACCAAAATATTTCAACATAATATATCTACATTACATATACATTATTATTACATAGTCAGCAAATTCTCATATAGGCTTATCAATTCACACATAAATGCACTTCCTATAACACAATGAATTCTTCAAATCCAAATTGCGCTAAACCTTGCACCAACCCCATTTCTCCCTTTTTATCCCTCTACATTGTTTTCTCTCTCTCTCTCTCTCTTTCTCTCTGTCTCCCTCCCTCTTTCTCCCCTTCCCTCTCTCTCTCTCTCTTTTTCTCTCTCGCTCAGTAAGAGGCCGTAACGATGCCCTGGAGCACCGTGGCTTCGTACTCGCGCGCGCGCCTCCGCAGCTTCGAGGTAACGATAAGCAACGAAATGAAATATTAATGAAGTGGGTAGCCCTGTATATATGCACGCACACACATACACACTCATATATATATATATATATATATATACATGTATATATACAGCAACCCGCAGGCTATACGTCGGTTTTCAAACTCTGAGTGCCTCCGGCTGAACGAACGAACGAACATACGAGCGGCGACGACGACGGCCTCTCTTCTGCTCTTTCCTTTCGTTTTTTTTTTCTTCGCCTCTGTCATTCTGTCTCTCGCTTTCTTTATCTCTTTTCCCTGGCCGAGCCCAGTGCTGTGCCCGTCATCGAATCATTGACGAGGTATAATCTGCAAGAGAGAGAAAGAGAGAGAGAGGAGCGCCAGCAGCGGATAAAAATTACAGCCCGGCCTCGTGCCTCGCGGGCCATTGTTACTGTGCGTCTCGTATAAGTTTTATGTATATATATGCGGGATTGATCTTTCGCTTTCAACAGCCAGCAGCCAGGACGAGGAATGCAATACGATTGCCGATAACAACAAATTTATTTATTATTAATATTTCTATATCTATATATAGTTACAATAGCACATATAATATGGCGTGGCTGAACGGTAACAGTGTTTGACATCTAACACGATGTACGTATTTCTAATAGCGAAAATACAACCGTGCGAATGGAAGACACTATACTCGTCTGTTGTCCTTTGCACGATAATCAAACCGATTCCTCGCTATGTATGCCGGTACCGATCGAACACTCGATCGATCCGCTCCCACGACAAGGCCGCCGCGGGTGGCGTTTACAAGAGAGTCACCGCGAGAGCGCACAAAGTGCTACGGCCAATTTGCTCGATTGAGCTTATACGTACGCACATGCTAGCACGAATTTCGTCCGCGTGCGCATAATACAAGGACTTTGCGCTGTGTTCGCGTGGTGCGTTGTGAGTCAGCGTGAAACTTTGAGTTACGTGTGCTAATATAGCGTCGTATTATGAAGGTGAAGAGGTAAAGTATGACTACTTATCGTCGCGATGAGTCTGGTTAGATGACACTGTGAAATAACAATTATTTATTAGGATTTGAAGGAATTTGCAAAGGAGTGACCATTTTTCGCTCCTAATAGTGAGAAACATAAAGCACTTAGGAAATATTAATGGTTAAATTAATTGATATTCCGATACATGTATATTTACGTGGATACAGTAACAAAATTCATAATATAATTAAACACAAGATTCTTGAAGACTTATATCGTTCACAAAAACTTAATTGATAACTAAACGAAGGTTTACTTAACTATCGACCATAAAATTAAAAATGCATTTAAACAATTTTATAATTAATAATATCATGGATTTTAAAGTATTTTAAAGATAAAAAATTTTTCATGAATCTCTTTAAAATTTTTTTGCATAATAATGTCATTTTCAATAATTCAACTAACATTGCTTCATAGGTAACTCACAATGTAAACAAGATAATTATTTTAAAACTAAATTGTCAAAGCAATACTTTTTTTTTATGTTTTGACAAAAAATTACATTATAATTTTTTTATTTACATTTACCGAAAAATTTTAGACTAATTTCAATGTTGATATCCATATACCAAAACGGACATAATCGTATAATTTCATTTAAATTTTTATGTAGTAGTTTTATCACATGCGATATTTTCACATCCGCCTGTTTCGTGATTATGAACTCTTTTTTACATTGTACTAAGTTATGTATAAGGAAATGTAGCGTGTAGCACTGATAATGGTTATTATAATATATTTTTTTATCGTTTAAGGTAAAATTTAACGGTTTTATTTTTCATGAAAAAGTAGTAGATTTAAAAAAAAACGTTTAAAATTTTTTTTAATTATTACACTTTATTCATGCATACTTTTGCCTGTACACATTTCAAAATGACAATGATTTTAAATACTAAAAATTCATTTTTAACATTAGTTTTGGCATACCTTTGGACAAAGGTGTTACTTTTTAATAAAACGTTAAAATTTATTTCAAACTCGTGTAACTCCTGATATTATAATACTCATAAAAACATCTATTACATCGACAAAGAACAACCGAGAGATTACAACATTTTCAGCACTACAATGCACTTAACAAATGCACTCATCCGACTGCGAAAGTGCGAAACCTATCCGCACAAATCGCACCATAAAATCTCCCCACAAAAAAAAACACCCTGCAACTTTGCACCAACTGATTACGATGGGGTATCCAGAACCATAGCAAAAACGAAGAAAGATCGAAGCATCGCGGCACTTGTCATTACCAAGCGGAAGCTTCGCGACTGACTTGACGCCGACAAGAAACAACGCGCGGCACGAGCTCTGATTATGGCACGCTCACCGATGTAATTAGTATAGGAGCAGCGAGAAAAGCGGCACTGGCCAACGACTCTTCCCGCACCTTTGCAGCAGCCAATCGCAAGAAAATCCGGCAGTTAACCGCGATCCTTGCAGCTATGCTCGTAACAGGGACGCGCGGGCGTGGTAAGGCCGTAAACGGCTCTACTTTGCCATGGCCGACAAAAAGAACAGTACGCGTGAATAAGAGAAAGAGGGTAGAGATATATAGAGAAAGAGATAGAGGGATTTAGCCATGAGATAAAATTCTATCTGGCGCACGAGACAAGAATTACACATCTTTACGATGACAATGTCATGAGCTGTAGAACATTATAACTGTAATATATAACAATAATATTTTGACTGCGAGATATTCATTGTATGTATACATCGATATAAGACAATTACTAATTATTGATTATTAGACTATAGCAGTAATAGTACACCTGTCTAATTACTTTTGACATTGTGAGTTTCAAGTGACCGCTCAATAAAAAACAAAAAAAAAATAAATCTATAGAATAAAATAAAAACGTTTATATTAGTTTTAAAGTCTGGGGACACCAGTTTTAGTTTAAAAGAATGCAGTAATACTTGGTGGGCATGCGGGTTTCCTAGTTTAGAATTGAGGTGAATCATACCCCTAGACCAATGATAGAGTTATTGTTACTCGCAGAAAAACCAGAGGTTTCGTTGGAGATGACTTGAAGAGTTTAATATTGTGTCTAGTAAAATTATGTCAATTTCCAGAAAAATACCCTCAAAATCGTATTCGGCGGGTAAACGGCTGATAAATTTTGGTAAAAATTCCAGGAACGCATTTTTTCATTGTATTTTTAATTTCTCGAAACTATTTCTCTGACATGCGTTTTTCTTTGGATGGAAAACTCATTAAAATGTTTATATAGATATGAATACTTTAAAAAAAAAAAAAAGAAATAATTTCCAACATTAAATATTAATTTTCTTCTCTTGAACATGCTCAAGCTGAAATTCTAAACTTACAAATCCATCCATTTTATATTCTATACAGTATATAATATAGCACAAAACATTTTCCTTACGGTTATCATAATTTAAAACCTTCCGCGAATTTCCGAAAAAAAAGAATAGCGCGACTATAAGGATGAACAACACGAGCGACTGGAGAAAATCGCTGTGTGTGGCTTGTCGAAATGTCAATCAACAACAACTTGAACTGTACAAGTCTTGGGGGCTCATAACGTACGCGAGCGCGCCAGAACAACGTATAATAAGCGGCTGTTCATCGCAGCCACACAGTCGCGAAGAGGAAAGTCAAGAAAGAACGAACACACGAGTGAGCTTCGTGGTCTCTTAACTAAATATGGCTTTTCAAATATTTACAGGTCTTTGATTCTACGTCTACCCGTCTGTATATATTAGACGTTGCTTTTTTATATTTCCAAAAAGCGATACAAGCAAACAATCTTGTAACAATGTCAACTTTAATGTACGCGTGATAAAGAGACAATTAAATCTATTATAATATTAATTAACGCGTTCTACTAACCCCTTTACCAATCAAAATACTCTTAGGGCTTAATTTTCATTCTCCGGCAAAACAGACGCACGTGAAATTCGTTTAACGAGGTGAAATTTAATCGTAAAATCTTCTTTCACCACAGCACTATAAATAAGGGCACACGTCCGCTTGCAGGTGCGATAAATTAAAGAAGAACAAAGTGACTGAGAAGCGATCAGACATGGATAGAGAGGAAAGAGAGCGAGAGTTAAGAGCCACTACGAAAAAAGAATCGCGGGTGTGCCAGCACACACACACACACATTATGCATATACGTATGCCGCAGAACTGCATAAACGTCTAGAGGACCGAGTTCTCGCGATTCTCTCACGACCTTTTCAATGCCAAGCCTCGCACGCGCACGCGGCGCTTTAATGGCTGTCTATAAAACGAAAAGAGGAGCGCGCTATTACGAGATCGCAGTCTTTCTCTCCTTCTCTTCTCTCTCGCCCGCGCTCTCTCTCTGTCTCTCTCTCTCTCTCTCTGTCTTTAGAACGCCTGAGGATCTTTTTTCGAGAACCACACTCGAAAACTTCGAGTCTCTTCCTTGACGTGTGTTATGTATATATGTATGTATATGTATACATGTGTGCGCATGCGCTCAAACGGGCAGAGAGATTTTCGCGGCCAAGCGAATTTTGCCTACGGGCGATCGCAAAATCTCTCCTCTCGCTCTTTTTCTTTCGGCCTTTTCTCATGTCGCGAGCGAACGAACGCAGATTTGCCTTCGGACAAACATATCGAATGCTGTGTGCCCATGTATATGCAAGTGTATGTGTGTGTGTGTTGTGGGCGGGGACATTATTGCGATGGTTAAACAATTTTTTTTCCTCGCTCTTGTTCGTTGTGTTTCTCGCCCTGAGTGTTATGTTGCGACTCGTATAAAGATGAGGGAATATTTGTAGCGAGTTAAGGCAGTCTGATAAGTCATTCTACATATTTTAGGTAGTGTTATACATATATATTGAGTACAAATGATATTTTGACGTCTATAATTGTTTAATATAATTGATGAATTTTTACATTATAGTATATTTAGACACAAGGTTTGCCTTCATTAAAACAAAAATTAATTAAATTATTAATATTGTTCTATGTCAATTTCTTTTAATCGTTATACTCATTATTGCAGTAATGTTATAAAATCTATAGGTATAACAATTAACAACACAACCTTTCAATTACCATCACTGCTATATTCTCATATCAACAATATAGACGATGATGACATTATCTACAATCGTTTACCCAACATTGTTTCTTCACAATCCGCATATTCTTCAACACCCCGACATAATATCCCTCGAATCTTCGGCCAATAAAGCACAATCCACCGACCGATCGCCTGGTAAATCACGTATATATATATATATACACACACTCTCTCCCAACGCGTTGCACTGGCTCCTCAGCGCTTGAAGATTGGACGAGCGCCTTGCGCGTGCTGCTCTCGCGATCGGCGATAAGCGATTAGCGCTCTTTTTCTCCCCTCCTCCCATCCCTCCGGATACACTTACATATCTCTAGCCACATGTATACACGCAAAATACCCCAGCTCGCTTCCTTTTCTCGCGCTCGCGTCGCACGTTTATATATACGTATATATATATCCCTATATGAGCTTGGGGGTATCCGGCCTGACCTGTACGCTGTGGGTGTATGTTTAACCTCGCGAGTACAGGCACACGCGAGTCGATCACCCACGCATCGGCGAATGTAAATTACCTCGGGCTGTGAATCATTTTGAGGAGAGAGAGAGAGAGAGGAGAGAGAGAGAGAAAGAACGTTCAGACAGCTCCGCAGGCTGTATCCTCTCGTTTCTTTTTCCCCGTCGTCTCCACCGCCGCGCGCGCGCACCTCGACAACTCGAGCGAGAGAGTCGTGGTGTTCTTCTTGGGGCTGTAGCTGTGACTGGCTTATCCTGTTCGTGTGAGCTCGCCCTCCTTCCGCGCGTGCGCGTGTACTTGTGAGGAGAGTGGGAAGAATTTTGCAAGTCGAGTGGTTTTTGATGTTGATAAAGACCGTTGCTGCGGGTCATTTTTACCACAAGCTGCCTGCAGATAGTAATTTACAAGAAACAATATTTCAAGTTTCTACTGTATCGCAATGTAACGTGGACGGTCGAATAACAAATTTATACGGATCTTCATAGCAATGGTTAATGTTGTTGTATAATTAAATATAAATTCGAGTTTCATTTAATCTTAAAAATATAATTATTTTATCTAATATATTAAACTTTTAATCAATGGATTAATCAGTTAACAATAGTTGTATTCGATTAGGTATAGATTCTCGAAATGTGTAGTTTAGTACGTCTAGGGCAGTAGACATAACAACGTTATTGTAACTGTTGGTCCAATAAACAGACTTTTGTATTCCCAAATATTTACCAACTGATAGTTCATATCGTGCTAGGAACATAAAAATATACACGTCTTTACAGTTATATTTGTATATTAAGATTATTACTCAAAATAAAACACTAGCATTCTATATTATCAATAATAACATCTTATAAAAGCCATCTTAAATATTATAAAATATCTCTTAAATATAATTTCTAAAATCGCAACATATGATAATACCTTGGTCACAGTAACTGAAACCATCTTTTGTGGATGCGTATAAATCGGCGCCGTCAGATTTGAACTTGTAGTAGGCTCTTTGATAGGTGAGGAGACCCAATGTTTGACATTAACAGCGACTAAGTTGTAATATTTTTTTCAATTTTTTTTGTTTTTGCTTATACTTTTTTGCTTTTAAAGAATTTTCAATAATAATTTAACAACGGAATTGAATATGGATGAACTTCGGTTCAGGAATATTAGTTATTAAAGGGTAAAAAATAAAACTCTTTTAACATTTCAATCATATTTGTTGTTATTAACAGTATTTTTTTTATAATCGTTAAACGTTAGGATAATTATAGTTTAATTTTTCATAATGATTCTACAAATATATTTAAGTAGTTTAATTCATGCTCCTGCAGTCTATTTGAACCTGTAAGTGGTCCTTTTCTCACACTCGTTTTCGATCCATACCATAAATTTATGCATAAGATAATCTCTATTTACACTACGAATACGCAAGATGATCTGCATACCGTGCAATAATTCATTATTTTTCAAAAATTATTTCAATTAAATCTGCTTTTCTTATTTCTGTGGATAATATTCAACATCTACCATCGCGGAGTACGTTCAGAAATCGAATTAACTAGTCCGTAATATCCAGTAGCTTCATATAATATACATACATGATAGTATAAACATTGTTAAACGAATACAATACCATTAGATCCACATCATTCTTACATTCACATCAAAATCTGTCTACAACATCAGCACACAATTGTTCTCCAATGTCACAAACAAACAAACCGTAATATCAACGTGAGCTTAAGATCTTATCATCGTTAATTGCTCCCAAACCTCAGCCTATACCAAATCTGAAAGTCATACTACGCTAATCTTCTACGCGCGTCATTCCTTTACGGCTCACCAAACCCGCGCGTCAAGTTTCGGCGCCTCTGAGAAAAAACGCGCTCGCGAGAAAGAAAGACAAAAAAAAACGAGCAAAGACTCCGTGCGGACGCTTGAGAAAGCCGCGCGATCGACTCCCATAGATGGCCGTGGGACGCGCTTCAGGCTCGAAATCCCACCTCCGCGAAAGAGAGAGAGAGAGAGTGAGAGAGAGAATCCGCGTGCTCCTTCGCCAATAACGCTTATTAGGCATTTTCAGACTGAAGGAGAGAAAGATTTACAAATAGAGCCACGAAGACAGAGAGTAAGAAAGAGAGGAAGGGATGGGAAGGAGAAGAAGTTCACGTGATGCTCGACTATAGGTCGAAGGCTCGAAAGTCTGGGAGTTACGACTCGGCTGTTCAAAAGTGGCAATTTGATTTGGTGTTTTCGTATAGTTAATAGTCCTGTAAAGCGCGTATATTTTACTTTCCATCAAACTATCGTCATAAATATAGTCGATAAAAAAATTACTGCTACGGATAAATTATGAAAATTCAGGTATACAACTTTGATTTCTTTATAAAAAATATACTTAATTTAAACACAACGCTGAATTTACTTTATTTATATACTAAACGTAAGTCCTTATTAAATTACAAGAATATTCTTTACCGCATCATCATATCATCTAAAAGAACTTTTCCATAAAACAAAAGTTTCCCTCTCAAAGCAAACCTAAGAGACAGTTGAACAATAGCCATCGCCCAACTCTATACCACTACTCCCCATTAAAAAATTCAAACCCCCAAAAATCGGTATGAAATTTCACCGCGGATGCATTTCAACGCTCAGTGAAACACGAACCGGCAACGTGAACGCACATGCGGCTGGCTCTTAATTAATCGCGAGAAGTTAATTAGTAATATACACCCGAGCGCAACGTGGGGTTTATTCAGAACGTGGCTACCGCAACGATTCGACATGCGGCTCGGAACAAAGGATTCCGATTTCGCGGATAAACGGGCATTAATTACGAGGGAGAGAGAGAGAGAGAGAGAGAGAGAGTCCGCTAATATACCCGCTCTTTCCGCCTCGTGTTCCCTGAGCGTATCCGCTCGCTCATTCGTTTGCCCGCGTATGTATGTATACGCATCCTTTGCCCAAGCTTCGTATATATAACGAACGCGAAATTAATCGGGCCGCGGTGCATATAATGTTCGAAATGTGATCAACGGTGTTGATTGTAAGCTATGGGATTAATGAATCTTTGTAATGTTTAGGACAAATTTCTGTTTGTAATACTTGCATGTGAAATTTTTTTTTTAAAGGTTCTTAGAAATATTATTAATGTTTACCTGGTGGAAATCCAAAACATTTTTTACCCAATAATTGTCTATTTATTTTAGACTTGGCCATAAAATAGGTACTTCTCTTGTCTAGTTTTTAGCTCCCGTTCAAACGCTTTTTTCCACATTATTTGAACATTAAATAGATCAAACTAGTATCCCCCGTTATGCAAAAACTTCGTTTTTCCATTATAGGCACGACCAAACTGCTCAGGAGAATCTTGT
>JAYJLV010065513.1:0-16606 GCA_036873485.1 Torymus texanus
TTCGAACGTATGTGTCCCTCAGTGTTACTTCATGCGTCTATCAGCTCGAGTACTTATTTTACTCGAATTTATTCATCAAAGATTTTCGCTCGGCCAGAACCAAACCAAATAAGGAAATCCGTTATTGAATTTATCTTTCGTTATAGTTACTGCATATTCTTGAAAGAGAAAGATTATTTCAGATTCCTTAATGCATGTGAAAATTCTTTGACTTTAATTCAACAGAAAATTAAAATTTTATTGAGAAAGAAAAACGTAATTAAGTACAACGTATAATTAAACAAAAGATAAAGTTAAAATTTAACGAGAAATGTTATTCAATCGTTCATTTGGCAACAAATGTACTATTTATTAAACTAAGAATCCCAAATATGATTCTTCTCTGACTCCTACGGAAGCTGCGACTGGAATCTGTAAACACGCGCGACACCATATACTTAAGCTGGGTAAAATGCACTTGTCTAACTCGACGGGACTCTGAGGTGGCTTACGATCCTACAAGACCCCAGACTCGACCCCCTGCCCACACCACTTCACGCCAAGTTACACTTAATCTAATACCCGAAAGTTTCCCCTCCCGATAGAGAACTGTAGTCCTGGAATACTTGAACAGAGGAATAAGGCCTTTCCTTATCCTGTGCTTCTTGGCGCTATCTAATCTTACTTTGAATTGTGCGTACTGGGTAACTATATAGTTAATATACTCGACTTGAGTGGCGAAACTAATCTGCCTCTGTTGCCGTATTTCGCCAGCTCATTAATTTCGATAGTCGCGTGGTTTACCGTAATTGGCTGCTACCCTTCTTACCTATGACGGTCCCCTTCATGCCACACATGGGGGGGAGGGGGCAGGCGCGATCGCAAGCCTAATTTGTCCTATGGAGACTTGTAAGTAGCCAATTATCTGCTCGCAAACGTAAAGCTTTTATATGTGATCGATGCTTACGTTATTTCTGGGAGAAAAAGTTATCGATGCATAAAAAATTGACTGTATAAAATTGAATAAGTATAAAATTACGCTTCCGACAAAGAAAAATAATATCTTACAGTTCAAAAACTTTGTCACAACAATCAAGTACCGTTTGTAGTGTATTTGTTGTATTTTCAACGCCACAAACCATTAAGCGTAGGTTTTTTTTATCAAATGTAGCTATGATGATAATTTATCAGAATGCTGAAGCTACAGGCAAGAAAGAGAAAAAAATGAATCACCGACTAAATGATTTTTAATGACTCTTCACTCTCTAGCAGTAAAATTAAATGAGACTTACAAAAATCCTCGACCAATGAGTACTTCGACGCTACTAGAGATATTAAATTATAACAAAGCACAAGTATGCCATATTGGTGAAAAGCCATTTACCGAGGTGGACAAAAAAGTTCGCGATCATTGTCATTTCACGGGAAAGTAAGTATTATTTGAAAATATGTTTTATTAACATTATTATTATTATTTGTTAAATAATTTTTACATTACAGATATCGGGGGCCTCCTCATAGTTCGTGTAATCTCAGTTATCAAGACTCGAGAACAATACCAAAGAAAAAAAAATATATATCTTTTACAAAGTTTGTGGAAGGTACAGACATAAACCTAAGATTTATCGATTCGTTCAAGTTTATGATCTCGTCCCTGGACAAGCTGTCGTCGTATTTGGAGAAGTTTAATATTTTGGAACGTATATTCAAACAAAATTAACTGTCCAATGAGCAGATTGCACTCTTGAAGGGACAAAGAGTTTTTCCATACGACTATGTGTCTTGCTTAAAAGACTTGAAGAGACAAATCTTCCATCAAAAGCCGATTTCTTCAGTAGCTTGAATGAAGCGCACATTAGCGATGAAGATTATGAGAACGCTTAAAAATGTGTGGAATGCTTTCAACATTCAAAATCTTGGTCAATATTCTGATTTGTATCTCAAAACGGCTGTTTTGTAGTTAGCCGAAGTTTTTGAAAATTTTAGAAAAAACTGCCTTATTGCTTACGATTTAGAACGTGCTTACTACCACACAACGCCTGGTTTAACGTGGGACGCAGTACTCAAATATACAAAGGTAAATAAATCATACAATTCTCTCATTTTATTTTATTCTAAAACAAATTGAAGTTTTTTCAGATTCAATTAGAACTTTTGACCGACGGCTGCATACTAATGTTAGTTGAACGTGGTATTCGAGGAGGTATAAGCCTATGTTGTAATAGATATGCAAAGGCGAATAATCAGTTCGTGGGTGAAAATTACAAGCCTCACGATGAAGAGAAATACCTCATGTACTTTGACGTTAATAATTTATATGGTTGGGCTATGACGGAACCATTACCCTAAGGTGGTTTTAAATGGGTCCAAAACATCGAGCGGTCTGGCTTTTTGAACGTCCCCAATGACAGACAAATAGGCTATATCCTCGAAGTAGATTTGGAACACCCGCAAAATATTCACGATGCGCACAAAGATCTTCCCTTTTGTGCTAAACATATAGTACCACCAGGCTCAAAGCAGGAGAAGTTTTAATGACAACTTTATTCTACAAGTAAAGTTACGTTATCCACTATCGCGCGCTCA
The DNA here is from genome assembly GCA_036873485.1 of Torymus texanus. Taxonomy (NCBI): domain Eukaryota; kingdom Metazoa; phylum Arthropoda; class Insecta; order Hymenoptera; family Torymidae; genus Torymus; species Torymus texanus. Next base: position 2,566 of record JAYJLV010065513.1, read on the forward strand.
AACAAGCGTTAGCAAATGGATTGCGTCTTAAAAAAATGCATCGTGAAAAAAGTTCAATCAAAGTTGATGGCTCAAGCCATATATTGATTTGAATAGTGAGAAACATAAAAATGCAAAAAATGAATTTGAGCAAATGTTGTTTAAGCTCTTTAATAATGTCGTTTACGTAAAGGCGATAGAGAATGAGCGCAAACGAGTTGACGTTAAGTTGTTAACAAGTGGTTTGGACATTGGCTGAAGCTCTCATCGCGAAACCAAATTATCACAGTTCTACCATCTCTGACGAAAATCTCGTAGCAATGCAGATGTTACGCACCGAAGTATGTATTAAAAAACCAATATACGTTGGTTTAAGTGTTTTAGACCGTCTAAAACACTACTATACAGATTTCACTATGATTACATGAGAAGTCGTGTAGGTGACAACTGTAAACTGCTTTACACAGACACCGATAGTCTCGTATACGAAATCATCGACGCTAAAATCTACGACATCATGCGGCGAGACATTAACGAATTTGACACCTCGGATTATCCTGAAGATAATCCCTTTAATATACCGCGTGCCAATAAAAATATTGTTAGTCTAACGAAGGATGAATGTAATGGCCGAGTTATGTTGGAATTCGTCGGACTGCGGAGTAAAATGTACAGTATCCAAGCTTCAGGACAGAAACCAATCAAAAAAGCCATGGGTGTTAAAAGCTCTGTGGTAAAAACTACTATCAACTTTGAACACTATATCAAATGTTTACATGAAAATATAACTCTAAGACGTGAGTAATGAAACATCAGATCGCGTAAACATATGCTCCACACTGAAAAAGAGAAAAAAATAGCTCTCAGTGCACATGACGATAAGCGCCACCTTCGAACAGGCAGCACGGACACTCTACCATGGGGCCATTACAGTATGAGTGGGGGTAACTAATGAGGCAGCTGTAGGAGTTATGGAAGAGGAAATCGAACCTCCGAACGCCGCAGCGCGGGCCCTATGTCAGGAAGCACCCCGCGAGGAGTAGCTCATTCCAACCGTTGAGCCTCCTACGAACCAGGGTCCAGCAATCGACTTGTATGCAGCCAACCATCACGCAGTTAGTCCCGCAGCTGAGCAGTAACTCCTCGCAGTCGACCAGTTCGCGGGAAATTTCCAACGCTGTTGGGACTCACCTTTGAGTAAGAGACCGAGAATAGAATAGAGGTGTGTACCAATATTTTTTTTCTTATGTTTATAACTTACAAGAAAAAAAACTAATCAATTTAACTTTATATTACAGATGGATCTAGCTAAACTGAACGCTATTTCCCGCGGAGGGTTTCTTCCGACTAAAAATTGACTGACTTGACCAAAGATGCTAGTTATATGGTGACCAAATTGAAGATTTTATCGACGAAATTCGGCAAGAAGATAGTAGCAGAACTGGAGAGTGAGTTTGATGTATTTCTGCCGAAGAAAGTGTCAAGTGCGCTTATAGAAGATGAAAACTTGTACAACCAATTGACAGAGGCTGCAAACAAATACGAACTGTTCCTCATTTACAAGGGTGGTTTCGTTGTTGAATTTAAAAGTAAATAAGTGCTGGTGTAGTGAAAAAGAAGCTACTCAAGTTGAACCATCAATTTGCCACGGAGTACGCAGTGGATATGCAACGCTTTAAAAAGCCTGGCAATGATTATGTTCTCAAAGAATTGGCTATAATGCCTCTTAACGATGACGTCTTACGTGTAGTACTCGTTTTTAAGCCTCCATTTCCATGGCGAAGACTCACGGTAAAGTATAAACGTCAGAATTTGTGGCTAGAACTTTATTATCATGGATTATTTTGGGATTCCGATGACATCGACTATACTGAAATTGGATATCTACTCACAGATTCGCTAAAAGATGCAAAAAGAATATTTGTCATTGGTGACACGAAGAAGAAATGGTTGGAACGTTTCAATTTCACTGTGTCGGACATCCTCGTTTCCGATTTTCATTTATTTTATCGCCCAAAATTATTAACCATATGCTAGAATGTAGAAAGAAAGAAGAAATTCTGTCATGCCGGCTCGCTGATGGACTGGGAAGATATTTCATCCGAAGAAAAATGAATAGATGCTCTTGCCAAGTACGAATTTAATTTTAGTGTTAAATAAGAAAATGTTACTTGTGTTAAAAACTATTTAAGTAAAAAATTTAATTAAAACATTGTTCTCTATGAAATTTGAAAGTATTAAAGAAAATTGTTTGGAAGCGATTAGTTCTGTAAATATGTCTATAATAAGTAAAGTCATTACTTAGTATTATAAAATTAAAATGGTTCCTTTATAGACATTCGAGTATTTTCTTTTTTTTATAGCGATTAGTTTTGTAAATATAATAGATAAATAAAGAAATACTATGTTTTCGATAAAAAAAATTGTATTTATTTAAATAACCCATGAATTTGTACATCTTTTTTATGAATCCAACTATTATGTAAATTATCAAAGCCAAGCCATTTTATAAAATTTTACTTTTTTTTCTTAATTACTTTTACTTATACAAGATAAATATCTGTATATTTGGCTTTGAGTAGTACTTGTTCGTAGAAACCGCCTGACACGGGCTGTTCCTGATAATATTTCAGATGGTAAGTAGGAGGACTTGTAGCTGCTATACGTACAATTGTAAATGTCTCTGTAGACCAATTGGGAGTATATCGGAGTTCCTCGAGTTTTGCTGCAACAGCGTGAGATGTGTGCGCAGGTGCATTGTCTTGGTGGAACAGCACCTTTTTTTTTGCCAGATGGGAACGTTTAACTTTGATTGCATCATTCAATTTGTCCAGTAGTGAAGAGTAGTAGGCCCCAGTGACAGTTCTGCCTTTTTCCAAGTAGTCTATGAGCACTACACCACGAGAATCCCAGAAGACCATTGCCATGACTTCTCCGGCAGATGGAACTGTATTGGCTTTTTTTGGCGCACTTTCTCCTGCTCCAATCCATTGTTTAGCTGCTGGTTTGTTTCTGGCACGTAATGATGAATCCATGATTCATCTACAGTGATGGAACGTCGAAGAAACTCAGAGGGGTTACGTTTAAATAAGTCTAGACACTCCTGAGAAATGTTCAAACGAATGCATTTTTGATCGACTGTCAAGAGACGCGGCACCCATCGAGCAGTCAGATTTCGCATACCCAAAACATTACGCAAAAGGTGGTAGGCACGGTCTAACGAGATGTTTACAGTTTCAGCGATTTCTCGTACTTCCAATCGACGATCGTCTAGGATGATATTGTGGATTTTCGAGACGGTTTCGACGGTCATGGCCGTTTTTGGGCGTCCCGTGCGTTCATCATCCTGGATTGACGTACGGCCACGTTTAAATTCCGCTTCCCACTTTTTGATTGTCGAAAATGAAGGAGTGGATTCTTTTAACGTAGAATCCAACTCATTTTGTATTTGTGTTGGTGTAAAGCCTTTCAAAACGAAGTACTTAATGACAGCGTGAACTTCAATTTTATCCATTTTATAGAATAAGACAAACAAAAAACGTTTAATTAGCGTGACTGCTGCAACAAATCTACTGAGCACACAAGTCTAAAACTATTATCAGCATCATCTGAAGGCTGATCCTCAATGAATATAATAGCATTATGATTATCCTAGCGACATTTATGCTTTAGGCCGAGAACTTTTCGAACTACCCTCGAATATAATAGCATTTAAGTATTAGACCCATTGGTTAATACTTTTACAATAGTATTTGATGATAGCTTTATTTAAATAAAAGAACATAAATTTTTAGTGATACGATTGTATATATAAAATTATATAGCACTCTTATATATTGATAGTATTATATTTTTTAAGTCTTGCACTCGGCCGAATAACACCAATTAAATTGGCTGCCAGAAGGTTTGGGTGTTCAATTAGCCTCTCCTTGTATCTACTATAGTGAGCTTTTATTTTTTTTTTAACCGTTGGTATATTCAGATCATTCCTGATTATTTCGTTCTTGACAAACCAAGGAGCATGCACTAGATTTCTAAGTACTTTAGATTGAAATCTTTCCAAAATTTCAATATTAGAAGTTGCTGCAGATTCACATAATTGGATTCGATAGGTCCACAAAGGTTTCAGAATGCTTTTTTAAATGAGTTGCAACGCGGTGAATAGCGTCGATGTATTAATTTCAAATTTGCGCGCCTAATTATTGTAAGGCGCGTGAAAAGCGCGCGAGGAAAGGGCGGGCCGTGAGAGAGCGCGAAAGGAGAGACACTTCTTGTCTGACCGCCGTGTCGACAAGTCGAGTGAGTGATTAGCGCGAGTGCGAGATTTTTTGTATGAAGCGAAGAGAGAGAGCGGGGGTAAGGACGACTACAGCGATGTCAGCGAGGCAGCGCACGAAGAGTGACCACGATACGGGAAGGCCACGACTTAGTTGAGGAAAGAGACAGGATAGGACAAGTCGATATCCCGGTGAGTCCAGAGTAGTGTAGCCGAGGAGGTGTGAATGAGTGAAAGAAAGATAGAGCGAGAGAGAAAATCGGTAACGCGTCGCGAGTGAATTTCGGGTAGTGTGTGCGCGTGCCAAGGCTGAGTGACCGCCAGGATACGGGAGTGAGAGCGCGAGAGAAAGAATGAATGAATGAATGAAACTTTTTTATTCGCCTCAACGGCAAAATTATTAAAACATATACAATACATAAGTACAATATAAGTAACAATAATTAAAAACAAAAGATGCGTTAACTCAGTAGAGCTAAAAAAAGGTTTAACATATTCAATAAATATTTATGCCATAGAGGACAAGTCGATAGTATATAGTACTTACATTAGAAAAAGTAGCAAGACATAAAATAACGTTCGTGAATAGGCTCATTTCGATTAGGATATTGCAGTAATTACATTTTGCAAAGGCTTATATTACACTCTAAAATACTGCGGTATTTATCATACGCTTGGGCCTAATGGTTAGGTCTTAAAGTATATAAAAATGCATTAGCTACGTATTTCGACTACGATTACATTACAATCTAAGAAACTATAATCTATGATGCTGCGGTTTTCTTCGGTTTACTATCTTTGGTATTTTATCTTTGGTGCTTTATCTTTGTTTTCTTATGGAAATAAATCTGATTAATGAATAATGAAATGATCCAAATGGCCAAATCTTAAAATAAATAAACTCTAGTTATCTACATTGTCTCGCAGCATCGAGATCCCCACACATGCATCGACTCGAGGGGTTAGGGGTCAAGATCAAAAAGGTACTGGCGCACCACCCTCTTGAATGTTGAAAAAGATGGAAGGTAGCGTAAAGAGGAGGGGAGGGGGAGAGAATTTCAAAAGGAGGCTCCTCTAATCCTACATCCACATCGTATTTTACGGTAGGGATTGCAAGTTCCGGTGGAACTCCTCTGTGGGTCGGAGGAGGTACATATTTGGAAAATAAGGCAGCTAGGTAACTGGACTCCCTCAGGCGTAAGACCTTGTACATCTGTAGAGCCATATGATACTGCCTTCGGGTTTTGACACGGAGCCAACCAATGCGTCTGCGATATGGGGTTATGTGAGCGTCCTTCCTGACCCCAAAAACATACCTCACACACGAATTATGCAGTCGCTGTAATCGGATCCACTGTTCGTTTGTAGCGTCTAAGTATACCACAGTACAATAATCCAGATGGGGCTGAACTAGTGCCTCAACCAATTGCTTGCGTAGAGCCTCGGTGGTACAAGCTCTAAAGAACCGCAGACTATACAGAGCTTTGTAGACCTTCTTGGCTACTTGATTAATATGCGGTTTCCATGACAACTTACTGTCCAAAATAACACCGAGACTCTTGACCTCGCTACTGAAGGGGATGAGGACTCCAGACTGCATCCCAATTACAGGTTGACCCAGCTCTTTAACATATCCTTCATTTTAGAACCGAACAGAATCGGTTTGGTCTGACCTGTATTGTGGCGCAGACCAGCCTTCTCCGCCCACCCTGATACGAGTTTCACTGCATATGTTAGTCGGGCTAAACTCTGTTGGATTTTTTCCTTGGTGGTATGTAAGTATATTTGTAGATCGTCCGCATAGAAAATGTGTTTCACTGTATCGTCGAGTAGGTTTTGTAGGTTACTGACATAGAGACAAAATAATAGGGGGCCCAGGACAGATCCCTGTGGAACTCTTAGATTTGTTTCTAGGTAGGCGGAATCTTCTCCTTTGTTTGATACAACCATTTGGGTTCGTCCTTCTAAATACGATTTAATCTACAGAAGGGCTGACCTGGAGAACCCCAGAATGCGCAGCTTGCCTAAGAGTTTCGACGGGGATATAGTGTCGAAGGCTTTGCTAAAGTCAAATAATAGCAAGAGTGTAAGCTGCTTTCTGCCTCTAGCTATTCTAATATCGTCCGTCAGTTTCAACAGTGCTGTCTGCGTACTGTGATGTCGACGAAAACCGGCCTGGAGGGGGTCAATTAAGCTATTCTTATCTAACTACTTCTTGATTTGGTCATGAGCAATTTTGTCAAGTACCTTGAAAAGGTAGCAGAGTAGCGAGATGGGACGGAAGTCCGATGCTGATGTTGGTGCTACATTTGTTTTAAACGTAATTATTTGTGCTTGTTTCCAAGGCTCTGGAAAAGTGCCCTTAGCAAAGGAGGTGTTGAAGATGTTGACAATATAGTTACCAATAACAGGAAGAGCTTTCACTATCACTCCCTGCGGAACTCCGTTGACGCCCCTTGCCTGCGAGGAAAAATGTGATATTGCTAGGACTACGTCGGTGATGTTTACTGATCTAAAAGAGAAATTCTTCTCGCTAGCAGAAAGTATTGTGTCCATAGCTTCATCTAAATTCTCAAAGGGAGAAGCGGATATTCCAGCGAAGTGATTGTTCAACTTTCCAGCTGTGAAACCGTGAATATCCTCCTTTTTGTTCATGGGCAAGAGGCCGAGACTACACATTTCCTTCCAGATATCCTTTTTATCATCAAGAGCTTCCGAGAGACGTTGTTGTAGGAAGGCATGACGCTCTTGAGTCATGCGCGTGTCGACCTCATTGCTCAGCTGAAGGAACTCATCCAGAAGCTCAGCTCGCCCAGTACGCTTATAGCGACGATGCGTAGCGTCCCGCTTCTTGATAAGTTGCCTCAGTTCAAGACCAAGCCAGGGAGCGTTGTTTTTATTTATTGTAATAGTTATTAGCGGTGCTAGTTCTTCTATTGCATTGTTGAGGTTTGTGTTGAGATTTTTTAAAGCACCCTCGAGGTCGTTTCCTATCGAGGATATGTTTTGCCAGTCACAGCGTGATAGTAGATTGTTCAAGGACGATGGGCAGATATTTTTAAAGTCTCGATACTTAAAAGACTCGTTCGGGGGTGAGGCTACAAATAGGTCGATCTCTACGCTAATAATCGCGTGTTTGCCGAAGCTAGGTAGACATTCATTGTCCTGTGCAAGTATTTCGTCATTATGTCCGTCATTATAATGTCAATGCACGTGTGGGTAATTGGTGTTTTGTGTTGTGTAGGACCATGCTCATCTATCTGCATCGATAGTTCCTTCGCCAAAAATTTTATGGTTATCGCGTCTGCATTGGTTGGATCACATAAGTCCGCGTTAAAGACCCCCATGATGAATTTTGAGCCATAGTCACTGCCAAGATCCTTCAACACTTTAAAGAGTTCAGGATCTTTCTGCATCGCGATCTTAGGAGCTCTGTATATTACACGGACAAGGATTGGGGAAGAGTCACCCTGCTGCACGCTGCAGAATAGGTATACTGGTTTACCTGGTAAACCTCCCCCTTCTGTATTAGATGCTGTTAGCTTGGTAATCGTAAAATCGTTGCGTACATACAGGACAACTCCTCCCTCGTGGATGTTTCTATCCTATCGTAGAGCCGTGTACCCATTTATGTCGATGAGGTGGTCTTCGACTTTAGGACCCAGCCACGATTCTGCTAACCCAAAGATGTGGTACGGGGGATCGTTATTTATTAACAAACGAAGCTTATCAATTCTAGATCTTAGTGAGTTTATATTAAGGAAACCAGCCCTTAAGGAGCCTCCACCCCCTTGTCCTTCTCAAATCAGACGATTCTAGTCAGGAATGTCGTACCGACCTGCCAGTTTGATCTGCACCCTGCCTGTTGTCCGTTATAGACTTGCATTCATTGTCAATACTTGAGTTCTCTCCTCCTTTGCGTCTGGCCAGAAATCTACAGCAGGCATGCCAGACATACTTGAAACCGAACCCCTGTGCAATCGGTTTCAGGTTCTTGAATAGTTGAAATTCATCGTGGGGCAGCATCTCATTGATGAAAACCTTGTGTCCAGGCATGCAGCTATCAGAGATCGGGCCAAACAGTTCGGGATGGATGTCATTGGTCGTAAGATAGTTATTAACGAGCGGACGATTAATCCGCATGATACTCCTGACCAGACTCGAATTGCTTAGCTGCACTATGCAAGAGGGTCCCGAACATGACCCCAAACCCTCCGTGATTTGAACGTCCCTTTTCTGAGACGGGTCCCGACCGCGCACAATGCGGGCCCCTAATATGTTGTCACCTTCAAGAAAGGGAACACCAGTTCTGAGAACTGCGAGTGCTACTGCCCGTGATTCCTCTGCTGAAGGTGCACTATCACGCTTTAGAATTCCATTTATAATTAGTTCACAGGACTCAGAACCTTCGATTATGGGGGCAACGTTAGCAAAACCGAGGCCCGGCCGAGAAGAGGATAGCGGCTGGAACCCGTCGATTGCATGGGACAAGAGGAATTTCCTATTCTGTCGATTGAGAGACTCGCCTTACATCGGGTAAATAAACTCTCCTTGTAAGCACGGTGGAGCTCTTCAGAGCGGCTAATCGCATTGTCAAGTTTCTTGCTGAGTATTACATTTTCTTCGAGGAGCAAGCCCGATTTGGAGTTCAACTCGTCCAGAAGCGTTTGTTGTTTACTAATGATCTCCACAACATGGGAATTCCGAGTGATCAACTTCGATTATCACAGGATATAACATTTTTTGTAATAGGATTGTTGATCGAACTTTCGGTACTCCGACGATCGAGGAGTTTCAACTCGTCGAGCTGCTTCTCGAGAATGTCAAACCTTTGGAAGAATAGCTCCAACGTACTCACAGGAATTAACACATTTGTTAACCCCTGTAGGTTAGTATCGCCTAGCGGTACGGACGCAACCCGTACCGAGTCGTTTACCGGCTTCGAGATATTACTCATATTCATGCTCTCTGAGATGTCTTTTATTAAGGTAGTCAATGAGTCAGTTGTCGCTGGATCCTTGGGTTTCTCTTTCGTTGACGCTGAGTAAGGCGCCTTAGGTATCGCAACCCAGCTGTAGTGCGACGTGGTCAGTAGCGTCAATGTATTAATTTCAAATTTGCGCGCCTAATTATTGTAAGGCACGTGAAAGGCACGCGAGGAAAGGGCGGGCCGCGAGAGAGCGGAAGGGAGAGCGCGTCAGAGAGCACGAGAGGAGAGACACTTCTTGTCTGACCGCCGCGACGACAAGTCGAGTGAGTGATTAGCGCGAGTGCGAGATTCTTTTCGTGTGAAGCGAAGAGAGAGAGAGAGAGAGAGAGAGAGAGAGAGAGAGAGAGAGAGAGAGAGAGAGAGCGGGGGTAAGGACGACTACAGCGAGGACAGCGAGGCTGTGCACGAGGAGCGACCACGACACGGAAAGGCCACAACTTCGTTGAGGAAAGAGACAGGATAGGACGAGTCGACATCTCGGTGAGTCCAGAGTAGTGTAGCCGAGGAGGTGGTGTGACTGAGTGAGAGAGATAGAGCGAGAGAGAAAATCGGTAACGCGTCGCGAGTGAAGCACGGATAATGAGGGCGCGTGCCAAGGCTGAGCAACCGCTAGAATACGGAAGTGAGAGCGCGGGAGAGATAGAGTGCGAAAATAGAGCGAATTTGCCGGTAGTGGTGCCATTTCTTCCCAGCGGAGGAAGGAATTGTTGCATGAGCCGCAAGGCCCTCGTGGTAGCGAGCCACGCAGAGGCCGTCTGCGCGTAGATCACATAGTGGCAGTAAGTGTGAGGCTCGATCCCGACGCGGCGGAACGTGGACCCGCCCGTTCGAGAAAGAGTCGGTAAGATTAGCCGTGGGGAGAGTACGAGGTCGCGTGTAGGAGAATCTCCGCCTGGTGCCCCATATAAAATTTGGCGGAGACGCGGTTTATGAGAGGCTCGCGAGGAGCTGGAAATTGGGAGCACGGGTTTCGGGAGTGATTTGCATTAATATTTTGGCATTTCAAAAGCACCGTGTCACAGAGTAATTTATTTTCAAGTGTTATCTTAGATTTGTTTCCTATTATCCAGTACATATTTCTTAGTTTGGTATTTAGTTGTTTCCGTTTTGTCCATATACGTTTCATCCAAGAGAGATGACGATCTAGGTTTATACCCAGATATTTAACATCGTCACTTTGTGGAATAGTTTTGTCATTTAGCAGCAAGGGAGGGCATGCTTTTTTGCGGGGTGTGAAGGTAACATGAATCGATTTTGTTTCGTTGACTTTTATTCTCTATTGTTTAAACCATCTACTAATTAGATCTAAATATTTTAGAAGTTTTTTGATGCTGTTCCAGGGTTTGAATGACTTGTTAGGATTGCGGTATCGTCTGCATATGCTGCTGTATTAATTTCTTGCAATGTGGGTAGATCAGCAGTGTATAATAGGTATAAGGTGAGTCCTAGAACACTTCCTTGAGGTACCCCGGCATTTATTGGGAACAATTGTGTTATTGTTTAATTAATTTTTACCTGAAATGTTCTATCTATTATATATGATTCTAGAAGTTTATATATATTATTTGGAAAGTGTTTTTTTAATTTGTAGGGTAGGTCCTTAAGCCAAACTTTGTCAAAGGCTTGCGCAACGTCTAGAAAAACACCCGAGCAGTATTGTTTATTTTCAAAAGCTTCTTATATTTTCACAGTTAATCGGTTGACTGGTTCGATTGTGGCATGGCAGTTGCGGAAGCCAAATTGATGATCAGGAATCAACTTCTTGGAATGAATGATCGGATTTAGTCTATTGAGTATAAGTTTTTCGCAGATATTGGATATAATTGGTAGTAAACTTATAGGTCTATATGATGTGTCTAGGTTTGGACATTTTCCTGGTTTTAGACTGCATTTATAATGATGGTAAGAAATTGGGTTGCTTCTGAAGGTAGCTCCTTGATTAACTTACCATTTATTCGATCGTAGCCGGGTGATTTTTTGTTCTTAAGAGCTTTGATTATCTTATGTACTTTCTTAATTTTTATGTTTATTGTTGTATTTTCCGTATGATTTCGGACGTGGTGCTCGCTTTGTTTAATTAATTCTTCTTCTTCACATTCAGGGATCTTGCGATTTATAGGTGGGAAAACTTCACTAAGATGGTATGCGAATGTCTCCGCTTTCTCACATTCGTTTCTGGCCTGGTCCTCGATAGGCTTCCTGATTGGTGGTATATGTTGCTGTAGGCGTTTAATTTTTTTGGTAGCATATGTGCGGACCTTGTAGTTTGCCATATTTTTCTTAATTATCTCTTTTCTTTTATTTTTTCGAGTATATGTTTAGCAACATGTTGTTTTTGGGAATTTCAAATGATGTGGTGGCTTTTTTAGCGGCATGATGTATTAAAATATTGAATTTTTCTATTGCATTTTCGAGTTTTTCTGTAGATTTAAGTGAGATATTGCAGTGTAGATTGTTGTTTAAGTATTCTTTATATATTTACCAATTGGTATTTTTATTATATAGATGTGGTGTTTTTTGAATGTTTTGTATTTGTTGTTTGACGGAAATAATAACACAGGCCCACAAAAAAAAAGTATATTGTACTCCTGATGAGGCAGGTGTATTTTTATCGATTGTTCATTCCTGAATCTGACTTTCAATTTGAATTCTACGCATCAAAATATATCAAAAACCATAGTTCGATTTTTTTTTTACAAAAATTTGACTGTTGCAGAGCTTTGAAAACGGTGACAGAACATAAAAACCTATAACTTCTGAAACTGCAAACCGCTGATACGTTTAATTAAAATTATTATGTGCTCGCGCGTTAAGCGTGTGTATGTGTGTGTATTTATATTCTTAGAATATGAATATATGTTGACCTATCAAGAATATTAACCTTGACCGTGATACAACAATGTGATACAGCAGCAATATTATTTAAAATAATACATTACAAAATGTTATTTGACAGTTGACTAAATTTAAACAGTTCTATAGCTTAGTGTTTATACTTTTGAGTAAGATGTAAACACGTCTGCTCTGATCGACAGTTGAACTGAGACTGCAGTTTTATGTTCATTAAGCAGCCCAAGTTTTGGAAGTTCCGTACCATTTTTGACACAATACTTATTTAATCCGCGACTTTCGTATTACCTAAAAATTTTGTTGCCACATCTTTAAAACTCAATTATGCAGCTTTCTCGGTATCATTCATAGTTGCGTCAAATTTGTTATCTTTAAACAAGGTGCGGATTTCTGGCCCATTAAAGATGCCTTCCTTCAATTTAGTATCAGTTTGATGTCCAAAGACTTGGTACAAATATTCAAAGCATTGCCCTTCCTTGTTCAAAGCTTTAACTAATTGTTTCATCCAACTGTTTTTTGTGGGCCTGTGTTATTTATCGGATTTTAACGTTAATAACTGACTTTTAAATAGGATGTTACGGGTCATACAACCTTAACTAAAAACGATTGAATAATTCATATGTTTTAAATTTTTATCATGGAACATACTTCTAAAAAATATATTTACTGTTCTAAAATATCATTTGTAAATATTTTTTATGATGAGGATATAAATTTATTATCTAGATCAAATCCGGTATGGAAACGTATCCGGGAGAAGTTAGATCATCGAATTCGATGGCTAACAACTTTTATAATGTTTTAAACAATTAGAAATGGAATCAAACTATCAACGACAAAGCGAAACATTTATTACTCGTCAATATTAGAGCTGATACAACTAGAACGCAGGTATTACCAATACGCCTAGTGCTAGAAAATTTGATTTCACTGCGAATATCAGATGCACTAATATATTACGACAAGCCCATTAACCCTTTGCGGCGCACATTTTTTATGAAAAAATTGCCATTTTCTTGCCCTTTTTGTTTATTATAAAAAATGTCAAAACAAAAGTATAATTTTGTAGTGGTATATGTTCATTGACATCTCAGACAGCTAAAAAAGCAAAAAACCCCATGTAAAACTTTAATTTTAAGCGCTATATACACAAAATCCCGATTTAGGTTAGGTAGTAAGTATACTTACTACCGCGCCGTAAAGGGTTAAAGAACGTGTTTATTGTTTAAAAAAATATTTAAGCTCTCATTAAAGTTTTTGGTGACAAATTTGACGGATGTTGAGAGAGAGGGGGACGAGAAAATGAGGTAGGGAGAGAGAGAGTGAGAGGAAGGAAGAGTGTGTGAGAGAGGGGGAAAAGTGGGGGAGAGAGAGAGGGAGGAAGAGAGAGACTAATACTTGCCTTAGATTAAAATTTTGTAAAAAGTTTTTTAGATATAAGATTTCACAACTTTCAAAGAGTAATAATTTGATATAGTATTATTATTTACAAAATTTGTAAATTTGAATGTTTTAAAGAGCTCGATAATAAAATGATTACATTAGTAAAGTTTTTTGAAATAATATAATGAATAATGAAGCGTTTTTTTTATACGATGATATAACATTTTTCAAGTATTTTCTTTATTTGTACAGTCTTGAAAAAAAAGATTACGATTTATAGAGTGCTTATTAAATAGATGAGATTAGAAGAAATAAAGACGAGCAAAATTGTTTTGATAGAACTTACTTCAAAAATTAGTTTTTTAAAGAACGTGTTTATTGTTGTAAAAAATATGTAAGCTCTCGTTAAAATTTTTGGTGAACAATTTGACGGATGTTGAGAGAGAGAAGGAGTAGAAAGTGGGGAGGGGTGGAAGAGTGAGAGGAAGAGAGGGGGAGAAAGTGGGAGAGACGGTGGAAGAGAGAGACTAATACTTGCCTTAGATTAAACTTTTTGTAAAAAG
>JAYJLV010065524.1:0-16606 GCA_036873485.1 Torymus texanus
TCTCTCTCTCTCTCTCTCTCTCTCTCTCTCTCTCTCTCTCTCTCTCTCTCTCTCTCTCTCTCTCTCTTTCCCTCTCTTCCTCTACTTCCGTGGCAAGCGAAGAATAAACAGAGACGAAAAAACGCTAGAAGATGAACAGAGAGAAAGACGTCTTCTCTTCCAGACGGATGAGCCGCGCGCGAAGCGAGAAAAATGCGTCGCGCCTGTGTGTGACAATAAGTGACAGATGCATTTAGACCCACGCGCGCGCGCGCACGAGCGATCGAACGAGAGAAAATAAAGCGCGGGTGGAGGAAGAGATGATCTCGCCTCACTGCTACTGTTGCTGGTAGTAGTCGGTTATTATTGACGGGCGTCGGAGGGAGAGAGGAAAAAAAAGTGGCGCAGCCATTGTTTCGGATTAGCGGGCGTGCGCGAGAAGTTTTTCTTTGGTAATGGAGTGACGGCTCGCAGTTTGTTTCCAGGGTATAATGCGGATATACCTTGCAGTTACCGGCGATAGCGCGATTGTGTGTAAAGAGTTGATACGTTGCACAGGTTGCGAACAAAGCGGTAGCGGCGCGGTGGTGGTTTATTTACCACGCTGTTGTTTACGTTTTGTGAGTTTTGTTTTTAATCGGCTGTGTTTATAAGGGAAAACAGAATGCATCGTCATGTTCGAAATGTTAAAAAGAAAGTCGGGTGATGTCAATGAGTAGGCATAATGAAGGACGTAGCTGTTAATTATTGTTTTTATGGATTTTCTATTAGTTGTGTGTTTCTGAATTGTATTAGTAGACGTCAGAGAATCGATTTGTGACGTTTGTCCATATGTCGACGGGGAACTACGTCATGTGACGCATGCGATAAATACTTGAAATAAAACTTGTGACATTTCGAGTGATGTCATAATAACTTGTAGAAACAATGGTTGCACTCGGAAAGATACTTTTTTAGCGTACAATAGTCACGCCGTTAGGAACATTTAATCGAGTGTAAATCAATACCGGCTTAATTATTTAAATTAAAAAATTCCCTCCTAAAATCTCCGTGGACTACTACCATTGAAAAAATATCCGTTATTACAGCTCGCGAACGTTTGTACCGTGAAACCCCCACTTTCAATATCTGAGCTCTTGAATAAAGTTGCTAGGGTATATCCATGCTCGGACAAAGCTCGCATGCGAGTATTTGAGTTGGCCAGTAGCGAGAGATTCAGGAGAAAAATTTCGAACGAAACGAGAAAGAATCAAGTTGAAACAAGGGAGAAAGCGAGAGAATCGAACTAAAAAGTCGCCTTTATTCCACTCATTTCACCGGCTGTTCTAGTCTCTCAGGACCGCGGAAAGAAGTACCACCAGTAGCGAAACAAGAGGTAAGAAAAGCGTCCAGCCGGCGGCTGTAGAATCTTTAATACCTAGGGTGAAATTCTGCTAATTAAGCATTCACGGGGGGCTTCAGGTATATACGTATAAGTACAGCCTCGACGTGTATATTATATTCGTGAATTATATACATCATTGCGATGTTCTCTAGCCGAGTGATTTTAATGTATCAATGAGCGAGGGATGAATAGAGTTTTTTTCGCTCGAACTTTTTGAATATTCTATGGAAGCGATGAATCGTTTTTTTTCTTCTTTTCTTTCAGCTGCAGGTGCTCGAAGCATTTGTAAGATTGTGTTAATTATAACGTTGATAAGTGGCAGGCAGCTACGCGGAATGAATACATTCAAGATAAAGTGGGACAAGAGAGAGAGGGATATTATTTTAATTAAATTGAAATAATGTGAATTTCCTTTGCTGTCTCTGTATTTCGAGTGGCGAAACGGGGAAAAATCACAGACACGATTGAGGGAGTTACCATGAATAAATTTTAAGCACATCGCTGTACAACATTTTTACATTCTCCTATTCTTTCGAAAAGATAGATATTCCGCCCTCTCTTTAATAAATTAATCGTCCTGTGTACCATTCAACACCGTGTGAAACTCGTTCCCTTGGTAAACTAACATAACGATCCTTACATACCGATTCTCCCGGTCGCACTGGCAATTTCCACGTAGTTACACAGCCATCGCGAAACGTTCTCACCAGGCTAACCACCACTAGAGGGTTTAACAAACGCGAAGAAACGGTAGCAAAACGCAAAAAGCGCCTTGGCGCAATCGCGTTTAACCTCTCGCGCGCAACCGCAACGCCGTTAAACCACATACACACATATACATGTATACATATATATATACACATATAGACCTCGTAATCAGGCAGCTCTCGAAAACGAGAAAATTGTCTCCCCCCTCTCGTTATCGCGAATAGAGAGGAGAGCAAGCAAGCGGGCTTGTTTTCATTATATCGCGTCGGGCGTTCCGCTCTCTCGCTGGCGGAAGTAACAATAGCGACAAATCCAATGGCACGCCGCGTATAACCCGCGTGCACTAGCCGATGCTATTTCCTCTCCCCTCTCTTCCTCTTCTCAGAAGGTAGAAAGGGGGAAGGTAGAAGCAGAGAGGGGTGATGACGGCAGTGGCGGCGGCAGCAGCAGCGACTTCGGAGGAGGAAACTCATTGCTGCATACGGAACAAGCCGGGCGGAATCTTCTTTGGAATGCCAGACAGACGACAACAATGGATTGCTTTCGCCCTGGAATTCTATATCTCTCTTTCTTGCGTAGGAGAAGGGAGGGGAGGAGATACCCGCGCGCGCGCTTGCTTTTCCCTGACGTCGCGAGAATGGGAAATGCTGCGGATTGCTTATAGCGGCGCGTTGCTGCTGCTTCTTCCTCCCTCACTCGCCCACTTTTTTGCGCTTTTTTTTTTTATCTTCTTCTTCTTCTTCGTTGCTAGCGAGCTTGAAGGTACAGCCAGCCGTGGCTTTCTTTCTCGAAGGGGGGGAAGGAGGGCGTGCAAGGGATGAAGAAAGCGCGCGCACGCACACACGCGAGAGAGAAGAAGGATGCGGATTTAATGGAAGGATGCGAGGCGGTTTTGTGCGTGGGTGCTTTGCTGTGTTGGGAAGTGAGGGTGTTGATTTTAATGAAAAACGGCGTTCGATTTGTACGGAAGCGGAAGTTTTAAGAATTTGAGATTACGTGAAAGAGATTTTCTTATTTAAATAATAAAAAACGATATTTTTACATCACACGTGAAAAATTCAGTTTCTCAGAAAATAATGATTTAAAAGGGAAGAATTATAAAAGTGTTCTGATTTATGTAAAAATGGAAGATTTATCATAATTATTAATAAGTTTTCGAGACAACGCAAAGCTTTAGTTCTGAGAAGAAAAATCGAGTTTAATGTGCGCTAGTGAAAAAAAGTATTCATTAAAGGTTTAGTAGCCATTTTCGGAACAAAATAATAAAAGTGACATTTTTTTTATTAAAGTTATAACCTTATATTGAGCGTTCGACCACAATACAGCATTGTAATAATGTAAATTTCTCGCAAAAAGTTTGGAAAAAAAAAAAATAAAACACATGGTTGCAGATTCAGCCGCGGCAATTTATCAATTCAAATCTCTCAGTAATCTCCTTAAGTTGGTGAGAGTAACCTAGTTCTAAACTTCAAGAATTTTCAAGATTTACCGCGAAGTTTTTTCATTTTTTGAGTTACGGCTGGGCTATTTGAATTAATTCCATTGTATAACAGAATTTCAGGCGAATATGCGATGAAGTTTTGCAGTTAAAATACTTATTAAATTCATCATTCAGTTGGGATAAAAGACTTTTTTTTCCTGCATAATTGTAATAGGGAACACAATTTTTCGTCTGAAATTAATTGACTCACGTGAATTCCATTATTTTCATATCCCTCAATAGAAGTCCTTGAAAATGGTTCAATAATATGAATTAAAATATTCAACCATTGTACCGAATTAAATCGAAAAAAAGCATTTGGCGAATGTCACAAAAATATCTCTATTTTTCTCGACATACCACAAAACGACGTACTCACTTCCTAAAAAATACACCCCATATTCAGCAGACACACAAATCACTAAACCCTCGACCCTAAAAATCCTTTCCCAACCAATAAAACCGAAAGTTTTCCCTCTCAACAAACTCTCTCTCTCTCTTTCTCTCTTACCCTCTCGTGATACAGTGCTACACAGCTTTCCACTTCCAGTCGAATATCCGCGTGCGCACCTTCGCACTTCTTTCACCTATATCTCCTTGTCCCTCCTCTTCTCGGGCCCTTATACCTTTCAATAATTCCCGAGACCCCGCGGACACACAACGGAGACTTCGCGGATAAACTCGATATGCGATAACCGTGTCCGGAGCGACGCGCGTGCTTGCGCTATGTCGTCGTTACCCCTCGGTCTCCCAGAATCGTTTTCGGATTTTTACCGCTACCGAGGCTTTCTTCGCCATGCTGCTACTGCTACTGCTACTACTATGTTGGAAATTAGGGTAGGACGGTGATGTGGTTTGGAGGGACGTAATTTTGAAAAATGGTTTTAGCCGAATGGGTTTGCACGAGAGATTTGTGAGGGTGCTTTGATTTGTTTCTAGGTTTTTCATTGTTTTCAGAGAGAATAATGGATTTATGGGCTAAATGTGTTTTAAAATTTTGACGCGGTAAGTGATTAGTGGCAGGTGCTGATTATGCGTCTATTTGTTGTTTATGCAAACCAATGAAAATATAGTAGCGATAAGTATTTTATTATTTGACTTGTTCTGATAAATACGGTGGACCTGTTTAACCAATCAATTGTAGAGTAATAGAACGTTGAGCCAATACGATAGAAATTATTATTTTTATTTATAGCATAAAATTATTAAATATTGCAATCAAGTTGTATTAAAATGAATGAATTTACGAATATAGATTAATAATGAATAAGCTGTGAAAATATGTAACGATTTATTCGAAAAAGTAATTGTTGAATGATAATATTAACATAATCATTGTATTAATCATAACAATGTTTATTTATTTGCAAAATGTATATTGATAAATGAGCAGACATGGTATTAATCTCGTAGCGGTTATTTTAACATTTCATTTATTCAAAGTATAAATATTAATACTTGATAAATTAAAGCAAACCCTTTATTGTAAGCTGTAGTATTTATTCGCTAAAAAAGCAGAAATCTTTGCAATAACATTTTCCTAAAACCATACCTTTTCCATTTTCCCAAAAAAAAAAAAAAAACTTTTACACTTCTAAATAAAAATAAAAGCTGAGTCATAAATCACAGTGTAATACATAAAAGTTTTACAAAACAGTTATCTCGGGGCAGAGGCGCACGATAAAGTTCATTTTTGTAGATTTGAGTGAAAATTGGGTTCGATGATAAAGCCGAGATAAAAAAATCGCGTGCCTCTGCTGTTGCTGCTGGTGTCCGCGAATTCGATATTTGCCACGCATGCGCGTTGTTCGAAAACAAACAGCACGACAGGGGCCGACCGTTTTTCATATTTCCCCTTTCTCGATTTTGAATTTAAAGTATATTTTTGGCGGTAGATCCGAAGATGACGGAAAAAAGGGCCAAGCTAATTTCCATGCAAATTGGCTGTCTGTACGTGTATGAGCGCTTGTATATGCGTGGCGTATTGTGCGAGTAGTTACACGCGGGAAGGAGAAAACGGAAGTGGTACGAGAGACTTTCAAAATGAAGGAAAATATCGACAGACGAATCAATTAACAATAACAGAGAAACGCTGTTTGTTGTACAAATTCCAGGAGGAAAAACAAACGCGGCGCTAAAATTTATTTTTCAAATAACAGCGAATGGAACAAAGTTATACGAACACTCTCCCTCTCTCTTCTTGCAATATCGAAACATAACACATCCAAATAAAACTCATCCCGACGAATCTCATTCGAATCCTTAAAATACTCTTTACCCTCCTTTAAACATCCGAACTACAAGGCTTGATTATCCCAGCTGCTAAAGTAGCTCTAGCAGCAGCAGCAGCAGTAGCAGCAGCAACGCCGGCACGAAAACAATTTTATCCCCATCCCCTTTCGTGGAAAAACATCGCGTAAAAAGGTAGCGCGCTTGGGCTTGGAGCTTGGGAAAACAAGGCGAGCCAGGCGCGCGCGTATCGAAATTACAAACTCACGGTGTAGATTAAGAAAACTAAAACCATAACCCAGCCCGCTGCCGCTGCCGCTCGAAATTTCCCGAAATATCGAGAGCTCCGATTGCACAAAGAGACTCGCAAACAAAAGGACTTTTGTCGTCCGAAAGTTTTCCTTCTCTCTTTCGCTCGCGCGCGCATTGCGAGATGTAATGGCGAGAGGAATTCAAAGGCCCCGGTCCGGGTTCGCCCAGCGATTAAGCCATTTTCAGAAGAGAGGAATAAGAGGAAGGAAGAGAAGAAGGCAAAGAGAGCGAGAGAGCTAGAGGAAGATATCCTTACGCCAGATGCGGAAACGCAAGTTTCTCGCGCAGAGCGAGCGAGTAAGCAGTACTTCTTTCCCATTAAGCGTCCTTCCGTCTGGTCGTTGGCGCCCGCCCGCCATTAAGATGCTCGTTCTCCCGTAAAATGGCGCGCGAGCAAGAAAGACGGAGAGAGAGAGAGCGATACGTGGAGTGTACGTCTCGACAGGGCAGTCGGAAGAAAGATGTATTTAATTTCGCGCGAGTTAATCGTCGTATTAAATGTGTCTCTCTCTCTCTTCTCCCATCTCTTCTACGACAGTATTTGCATCGGAACTTTCCGATTCCTCGGGCAGAACAAAGACGTTCTCGTATAAATCATGAAATTATACTTCGTAGCGACGTTTATAATGGATTTTAATGGGCCATTGTGTTAGGTAGCATGATGGGACAAAAAATGTATATAATGTTCTTGTATCTCTTACCTTCGTGGACGGTGAGGGTGGCAGTCGCGGACACAGCGTCGCCTACGCCATTCTCAGCAAAGCACTCGTAGTCGATGTTATCGCGGCTCATGCGCACCGGCTCGATCCGTAGCATCGTGCCATTCGCATACTGCTGCACTATAAAGCGCGATTGCGTTTCTGCAAACAGAGATCAAAGTTTTTCGTGATTTAGTAGTATGTCCTTGTGAAGAAGTTGGGTGTGTGATTGTAAGGGATATTCGTAATTAAGGATTACATTTGTTCTTTAATTTCTAAATTGTGATAATAAATATGATTCAGTAACGATAAATGCAAGTCTTGTCAGATATAGTGAAATTTTACGTAAACAGTACCATATACTTGGGAATTTCATCTGTTTGTATAAATCCGCACGTTTCCTTAGCAGCCATAGTTGTAAATTTCTGAGACGATTAAGCTTGGAATCGTTAGCGCCATCGTTAAACAATGACTTTAATACTCCCTTGAAATCGTGACGTAAACAAAGCTCATTTTTCACTATCTTATAATGCGCGACGACAACATAGCGTAAGCGTTGGCCATTCGCCTCGAAATCATAAAAGTTACCGGCGTATACCGACGAAGGTAGAGTGCCGCGTGCGCACGTGTCGATAATGGTCATTACCTCGGCTGGAATTTTAATGAATCAGCGTGCCGTATTGAAATTCAAAATAGTTTAGCTCAACATAACGGCCAGCATATGGTAACCTTTCCTACCAGTAAAAATTGTCAATCAAAACTATACGTACATATATACACATACATAACGTTAGAATAATTTTCGCAGGTCACTTCTTTCTGTGTGTACACGAAAAATGCAAAAACCACATGAGAGAACGAAATAAAGGCAATCTCTCTCACTTTCTCACATATATGTATTCGCACGGAAAAAGAAAGCTCAAACGCACGCGCGATTTTTCCGCGGGTGCGTACTTTGGTTAATCCAATTTCTCCCAGGAGAGAGGGAGAGAAAGAGCGAGAAAGAAAACGTGCGGGTATTATTGCAGTCGGAGAGAAAAAAAAGGATCGAAGGCGTACTCGAGTGGCGTTGGTAGTGGCGGTGGGCGCCAATTTAACTCGCTTCATTTTTAGATGGATGCCGGTAATCCTAACGGTCTATTTAACCTATTAATTGGCAAATACGTCGAACCACTTTAACGACGTCTGCTTTAAAGTTACCTCTTCTTCTCTTTCTCTCTCCCTCTCTCTCTCTCTCTCTATCTCTCGTATGCCTTTGTTATCCAACGGATTCTCCGGACGTCAGGGCGTGCCTTTATTTAACATTAAATTATCATTTTACAAGCTTTACATTTCGCTGGGTGCTCTTTCTGTCTCTCTTTCTCTCTGTCTCGGCCTTTCATTAAATACTTTGCGCGCAAAATGATGAATTTTTCAGTCCAGTGCAGAGAGAATCTCTCTCTCTCTCGCGCGCTCTTATTACATTCTTACGCGTCAGTGTCAGAAACTCTCCGTGTGCGAGTGGTGAGAAAGAGAAAGAGAGGATGTTCCTTTCCTTCTTCCTCTCCCTTACCCGTTTTCTCTTTTGTTTTGCCCTGAAATTACACGCCTGGGTATATAAGGGATATCGATTTTACCTCGGCGCGAGTTTGTGTAATTTCGCGGGGTCCAAACGGCCTGTAAAGAATAGTTACACTAACAATCGCGTAATTAGTTTGCCGACACGTTGGACTTGTCAAAAGTCTCATAGATCATCGTAATTTAACATTCTTACGAATCCTAATAATTCGCGTATCACACATATTTTTCGACAAATGTAAGTCGCGTTGCCACGTGAAAAATTCGTGCAATGAAGCGCCGTGTGTGCAATTCACTTGGAGCAAGAGGATGAGATTTGGCGAAAATAATATTCGCGCGCTTGTAGCGTTACGAAGCTCGGGAATGTTATTAAAGTGCAGTACAATACATGCGCACGCGCTCTCGAAAATACCAAAATCTCGCACGACAGAGTCAAAGTTCTAATTTCACTGCGGAGTGGGGGTAGAGCAGACTGTGGACTGTCTGGGTAATTCAGCGTTAACGAATAAAACTAATTCCACTAAGCGAGCGTAAATTCTAACAAAGCAATTGCAGATGTGTACAATACATATTTTCATTACACTTATCCTCAAAGTTATTTTTTCAATCCCTTGCACACTCAGTGTTTGTGTAAACAAACGCGATAAATGCTAATGAAAAGCGAATAAAGGCCCGTGGCTCTTAAAACACGTTTAATCACGCGTCATAACGCACGCACAATATACTACCAATCGCGATATAATTTATCGGTCACGCGTATATACTTTTTCCCTTGCCCGTCAATACGCACTACACACAAACGCGTCACAATGGCGCGATAAGCGCTTTTTTCCTCTGAACCCCGAATTTTCGCATTTAATTATATACCTTAATTCGCTAATACCCATATACATGTGTGTGCGTGTGTTTGTGTATTCCATCGGCCAAATCGCGCATCCTTTTACATTCTCTATATATGTGTTTGTATCAGCGTACGCACATACATGTATACGCGTAGCGGTGGAGTGTGGCAAACGAATCGAAGCGAGATAACGATGCGGCTAAATTAAGCGCCACCACCGCCGCGGTTCCCGGGAGATAGGACGCGACGTTAAAGTTTTATACGCTTTAAAAAAAATTCCCTCCTCGCGACGATCTATATATGTGTACGTGTGTATATATATATATATATATATACACCCCGTAGTTGCTTTTTTGTATCCGTATAATGCGAAAAAGTTATCGGTCCACGCTGTGTGTTCTTTCGTTCCTTTTCTTGTGCTGTACAGAGGTACTCTCTCTCTCTCTCTCCCTCTCTCTCTCTTCGAATAAATAATGGAAGGGGCTGCAGCGATGCGGGGCGAGTGGAGGGTACCGAGCTTGAAAAATGCACGCCGAAAATGCGGTTAAATTAAACCGAGACATAGAGACAGAGACAGAGAGTGGAATATTAAATTTTTTGGGAAATGTGAGGCGAGCACTGAAGAGCGTTGTTCTCGTTTTTCCTTTCGTTCTCGCTCTTTTGGAATGAATAACGAGACGAATGTGTATGTGATTTTTTTTTGTAAATGCGAACGCGCGATCACCATAACGATGCATCGGATTTCGGATGTACAAATACTGAGAAATTCCCGATAAAGAGTTTAAGCATCATTCGGCGAGGAATGAAAATTACTTCGGTATGGTAAAAAAAAACTAGTCTTTTCCTAATGCTTTCTGCCGAAACTGAATTTTTTCATCTCTCTTCAAACGAAACGAGGATAAGCGTACGCACAAAGTGCCTTTATAAAACAACACGCTGCCTACGAGTGATATTTCTCACGAAATTTAATAAAACGACTGATTTGACTTATTTCTGTATTTTGTAATGGTGTTGCTGCTAAGTCTAATGTATGAAAGAGGATCTTTGAAAATGTTTGTGGATCATCGTGTGAAGAATTTGATGTTTATACTCACGTGCGATTCTACGGCCATTCTTGCGCCAGTGGATTTGCGGTGGTGGTGAACCCGAGGCGCTGCAGAAGAAGCTTGCGATGCCGCCTACCTTCACCGTCAGCGACTGCGGTTTGACCAGGAACCTCGGCGGACCTGTTGACAGAAAGGAGGAAAGAAAAGCTCGTTAGTAAAGATGTTGATTATTCGCAAAGAAAATTAATCATTTAATAATTATGGTTTATCAATAATATAGTGAACGTATAAATTTGTTAATATTAAGGATGGGAGGTAAATCGATTAATAGTAGCTTCGTAAGTATTGGCTTGTGAAAATTTTACAAATGAATTCTCATTTTTCTGGGTTATGAAAATCCAGTGTGTATATATTTCATAAGACAACCGTGAATTCAGCTGCGATAAGATATTTCTTGAAAAAGGCAATTTTAAGGAGAATTAATAATATTATTGCTAATAAGCTCATATGTGTCTGTACTGGATTAAGAGATATTCTACCAAACTCCAATTGATACGATACTCTCAAACCAGGACGACCGACACGAGCCATCATTCAATTCCTCCTCTAACAACCCCTATATATACTTCATAAAAGAAAGCCGAGAGAAACACTCTTCCTTACGACTACAGATAAAGCAGAACGGCTTAAAAAAGGGAAGAAAAAAAAAGAGAGAGGAGGAAGGAACGACGCGAGCGCAGTGGTATCTAAAGCCCGAGTAGCTGCAAAATTGATCTAAAAATTTCGTTATCGCGCTTTATGGCTATTTTTGCGAAGGCCACGCATGGCGACGCTTAAGTGTGCCATTCGCGCTCGTAAACGCGACTTTTATGACTGCGCAGGAGAGAAGAAGACGAGGAGGCTATCTGATAGACGACCACCGAATAATCATCAATCAGAGCCGAGAGAGAAAGAGAGAGAGAGTCATTGTATACAAGCGTTCGGTCAAGCGCCGACATACGAGTAAGTGCTTGAGAGAGTGTGAGATGGTTTTTGTGCGTTGCTTTATGTATAAGGTCGCGTGTTTTTTTTTTAAATAACGCATTTTTTTGCGTTGCGTATACTGGTCTCGTTATTTTTCTCGTTAAAATTATACGCGCGATTTTAAGTCGAAATTCGTTGCTCGAGTTCTTAGAGACTCGCAAAGCAGAAATTTTTCCATTTTCCGGGTTGGTAGGTAGGGCAAAGTTTTCGTTTTTTTAATATAAATAATATACGCAACGTGAGCGTCGAGATAAAAATTTTAAAATAACGCAAATCACAATAATTGTTCGTAATTCGAAAAGTTTTCCGCGTAATAACGGCTTGGGGATTTATTATTAAAAAAAAGCTCGAAAAACTTGATTTCATTGAAGTTAGAATTTTATTTTTCACTCTCTCTCTCTCTCTCTCTCTCTCTCTCTCTCTCTCTCTCTCTCTCTCTCTCTCTCTCTCTCTCTCTCTCTCTCTCGTGGTGGAAAAATTCTAGTCCACTGTGAAGTGGCTCTCTTCTGAAATAAAAGTCTAAAATAAAATTTCTACTTTAAAAACTCGAGAAAGGAAACCATAAAAGCCCCCAGCGCCTTTATCTTTCTGATGCTATGCGCATTTTTTACACGAGCGCTCTCTAAATATTTCAGAGCGAAATTTTCATTCTTTAAAAGAGTTACGGGAAGAGGGCAGAAATGTAATTCGATTCCGAATGAATGATTTATTCCGCGGCTTCGCGCGGCTGCCCGAGTCGCGGATCAGCGGATGCGCGCACGGTTTTTCATAAAAGTATATTTTTGTATTTATATTAGTTCCGGGTAACATGCCTTTGTGCAACTTCCACTTTTGTTTTACGTTCTACTTTTTTCATATTCAAGTCTTTCGAATAATAATATTGTATTGTTCGATAGTTGAAAAATGACATAGAATCATGATCATTCTTTTATCAATTACAGAACGAACGTCACTTTTGTAACACAAAAAATCGTTATTTCAATCTGAATTTCTGATGAGTTAATTTTTTATTGACAATTTGGAATTTTTAATTCGTTCTTGCAAAAACGGTATTAATTTTTAATACAATTTCTTGTAGAATCATGATTCCGCAAAGTACATAAATATTAACAAGAATGAACATTCGAGTTGTTACAATTTCTAGTACTCCTTAAAAGTGATTTCAAAAAAATAATTCTCATAAATCTATAACAACAAACATCTGTATATACCATTATCAAAGCTTCACTAATCCGTATTATTCTTTGCAATTTTCATCCTTTTAAAAACCCCTTTAATCTCCCTCTTCCATTGTAAATCACAACAACCACTCCAACCCTTCCGTTTCTCTCCCCACACACATATACGTACACACATATCCGGCCTCGTCAGAGCCACACAAAGCCGCCACAATTACGCATTGTCCGTGATAAATCACTCGCGCGATTAAAAAGTTAAACGGCTCGCTGAGCCCGCAAAAACCTCGATCCCCCCCCCTCACCTTACCCATTATTAATTAACGAACTTTCGCGCGTTAATATTCCGGCCCCTCTCCTCGAA
This sequence comes from Torymus texanus, assembly GCA_036873485.1. Taxonomy (NCBI): domain Eukaryota; kingdom Metazoa; phylum Arthropoda; class Insecta; order Hymenoptera; family Torymidae; genus Torymus; species Torymus texanus. The sequence continues at coordinate 12,797 of JAYJLV010065524.1, forward strand.
TTTACAGCCTCGAATACTCGAAGCTACGTGTGGGAAAAGAAAGCGAAGGACGTCGTCCATGCATTAGAGAGTGCGAGTAGCTCACCGCGGCCTTTCAACGCGGACCGGAACAATGCAGAGGTTTTTTCCTCTTTCCCTTCTCCCTTTCTCTCTTCTCAACGTGCGAAGTTGTACATTAGCGAATGGGCCAATGTACGATATTTTGTCGATGAAACGAGAGTCAAATGGCTGTGTCGCGGTGTGCGGTTTAACGCACGAGGCCGAAATAAAGTAATAGCCTTTCTGTGATTGCGTTTTTATTAATTAGCTGCTGAGGGGTGAGAGAAAATAGATGGAGAGTATAATTTTCGAAGCGTTAGTTTGTGGACTGGAATTTTGATGGACGCAGTGTCGGGTGTTGTTTATTTTCGGGTATATACGTGTGCGTGTCTACCGCAGAATTTAGTTCAAGTGTCGTTGATTATTAATAAATTGAATTAATTCATATGCATCGCGTTAACCTATATATTATTTTCATTAGAATACTCGACGTAATGAATTTCAATCGGGTTATAAATGGTTGAGTCGGGATTGTTTTAGTTATTAATTAAATTCAGCGCCCTCCCAAAGTAGTATTATTATTATTATACGTGCTTCAAGTATTAAAGCCACGTCATTAGAAATCGTTGATTTACTGAATTTCACGTCGCCTGTGTGTCTGAATTACAGATGATCGATATTTCATGCAACGATTTTATTTATTTATTTATTTTTTTTTCGAAAAATCCGCTAAACTGAATTCATAAATTTATAAAGCCATCGTGGAATGTGTAAATTTAAATAAGGTACATGCGCAACCGAAGCCAATGCAGTTTTCTACCTCAATCTTTAAGAACACCCCTGTACTATAAATTTTTGATTCTCGACCGCGCATTTTTTTTTACTACTATCTTTATATACCTCACTGTTTTAGAAAATGTTTCATACGAAATTTAAGTTCAAAATTTTCTTTCGTAAAATCGACAAAAATTCCAATACGTTTCTATCGTTCAATACCACATTATACCGTATACCTATCCATTACCAACCCAACCCCAATTCTCTAAACTCCCTGACAAAAGACAACAAACAGCCTCAGTCCAGGACCACCAATTTTCACGCGAAAGCGGGTTAAGTGCGCGCACAAATTCACCCCTACCGCTTCTACTCGCGCGTGCACGCGAGAGCTTATTTTATTTATAACGCGCGCGTAACTCGAAGACCCTAGCACACCTGCGACATAATTTACGGCCACGCGTGAATTAAAGGCCAAAGCGTGGGAACGATCGATAGATCGATCGCGGATCCGTGCGACTTTCCGTGCAAATATGCGTCTCTCGCTGCGGGCGAGTAGCAAACTGAATCGTTATTAGGCCAGTGTGTAACGTGTGCTGCGGTGCGTTTTGTGTACGAATGAGAGTTCGTTTTTCGGTGAAAAGTTAATTTGTGGGAAATGTAGAGGTGGCGTGTGAGAACGTTGGTTCGTTGTAGGTCAGTGAGGATTTTTTTTCCGAATAATTAAAATTAAATTGTAAGCTTTCGACAAGTACCGTGTTTAGATAAGGTATATATAGGTAAATTTGCGAATTTTTCGTTTATTTAATGTTTTATTACAATATTATTTTTTAGCAAAATATACTCGACTCAATCGAAGAATTTAACGCGTAGAAATGTTCAGATCTCACTCACTAATACCTCGTTTTATTCCAGTTCGTAAAACGTTCGAACATCATCGTTAATTCATTTCACCCGTTTGCGTACGACGCGAAAAACGTCCATTCACAGCATCGAAAAGAAAAGCATATGCACCAGCGGAACGACGACAACAATGCACGCGCGGCCGTGCAATAATAGCCGAAAGTATGAATAAACAGGAAGAGATATTTCAAGTCGTGCATGTGGCTGAAAAAAAGCACGAGGTGAGAGGTCGGGATGCTTAATGGGTCAGTAGCGCATGCGTATTTGCGCTCGATTGGTCGCGTGAAAGCACCAGTATATATACATGGTGTATATGTTAAAAAAATAAGAATATCAGAGCTTACTTTTCTCGATTTTCAAATGGAAAATTGAACAACTTGGTTGTCGATTTAAAGAAGCTTGTTCTACATTGAATTAAAAATAGTTTTTGTAGTAATAATATGCTTATTTAGAAACAGAATTTTGTATAGAATTATCATAAAATATACATTTTGAAGAAACGTATGGTTGAATTCGCTCGGACTCAATTGTATTTTCGGTCAGACCACATCAGTAGCATTCGACCAATCGATGAAATTCATTTTCAAAAATCACTCGTCTCGAAAATCTATGTATCGGCTTAAGCGCCCCTCCGATTAAAGCTCCATTACCCGCACGACGTCGTATCGGGAACGGCGTCTATAAACGTATAAAAGACGCACAAGACGAGGGTGGATTTTTGCCGTGAAGCCGTGTCAAATCTATAAACGTTTTTCGTTCCGTTTTTCTCTCTCTCTCTTTCTCTTTCTCTGCGACGTGAGCTTAATCTTTATTGATATTCCGAAGAAACGGCGAACTGTTGGAATATATTCCCATCGACTTATTGTCCGAGGATTTTTCTAAAATATTTATATGAAAATTCTTTTTCTTATGAGTGAGATGCATTTGTTTCTGTTTGCGTAAGACGAATGTTTGCGAATATTAATTCTCAAGAAGTTGGGGATACAGAGTAAACAGAGATTAAGCGCGTGGAGTGAGGAAAGGGAAAGACGCGCGCTTGCGATATGAAGTAAAAAATTAGGCAAACAATTTCTGGGCCTTTGTCCGAGGGTAATGAGAAGCTTCTTTCAATTTACTTTTTATTTTCACTTTCTTCTTCTTCTTTTTTTTGTTTTTTTTTTGTTGCCTTAACCCCTCCGGGACCAGAATTACCTCGGACTAGAAATTGCCAGGCAGTCTCTCCATTTCTGCTAATTACTGCACAACAAAGACAGCGTGCTCGCGCGCTCAGTTCTTATCCGCGCGCTTCTCTTGTTTTTCTTCTTAATTCGTTTTTGCAGCCGGTGTTCTCCTAGCTTTCCGCTCTCCCCTTCCCATTTTTTTTCTTCATTATTTCGAAATCATCCACTATTTTTACAAACAATTAGTAGTAAAACTTGCTCATATTTTTTCCATTTTTTACAAAATTACATGAAAGAGAAAAAAAAGGAAAAATAAAGAATACACGGGATTTGAAAAAGCTGAGAATTTAATACCACGACCACGTCGGGCGGCGTATCGTCTCCTACCATACCCCATCGATTACACATAATTTTCCTTTTTCGCCAGAACGGAGCAGCGCTTACACCGGCGAACGGCGAATATCATCGGTTTTTCGCTCGAGATTTAGCTCCCTCCAGTTTTCCTTCTACCATCGTCGTCGTCGTCGTCGACATCGTCATCCTCAGTTTTCCCGCGTAATACTCGCGTAGGCTTTTCCGATGCGCGTGACGCGCTTACGGAATGTACCGGTGAACGAAGACATAATGGCCGCGGAAGCCGCACCGGCATTCAAAATCAAGGTATGCGTGTCTGTGTGTGTATGTACAACGCGCGCAAAATGGACGAGGACAGGAAAAGGGAGAAGGGGGAGAGGAAGAAAAAAAAGAGAACGAAATTGCCGGCTATTGAGCGGCGACCGTACAGCGAAATACCGCAATTACGCGGATGCGTGTGCGTTCGTCGCCAGAAAAATACGCGAGGGGATTTTCGCGGTGCATATGTGTGTGTGTGTGTGTGTGTGTGTGTGTGTGTGTGTGTGTGTGTGTGTATATATATATATATATATATATATAT